>WURV02161431.1:0-15577 GCA_011762755.2 Epimenia babai | reverse complement strand
TTTGTATATATGGGGGCGTAGCTATAGTGGTTATCTTGCGACAAAGATGTACAGGAAAAAAGCGAAAGATAGCTACAGGATTGTTGCTTAAGCGCCTCTTGTGCAGTTGTCGAAACGCGACTTTTGTGCGAAAGGTTCCGAGTTCGAATCCGTACAAAACTAAGGATATTTCTCGCGCATTTCATTAAAGGAAATTTTCCGTGCTTGAATGTGAAGAAGCATTTGTCGAGAATTCGCCTAGTGTAAAATTTCTAATGGGTATAAGGAGCGCGCAGTATCGTGAGTGAATTAATATTGAGTTTTTGTATCCTGATTGAGATATAAAGAATTTATATATCTAATACTTTAGATAATTTGTCGCGGTAATTAAATTTCTTAATATAGCGGTGAAAATAATTTGGGTAATGATGTATTTTTCATTAATTAAAATATATTAGGCTTTCGGTAAATATAAATGTTGAATTCGAACGCTGTGAGATGTACGTTCCATCATTATCGTACACTTATTCTCTCGTATACATGAATGTTATGTGTTACCATGTAGGACATTTAATTCTTTCGATGGATAATCGGTCTGTATCATAGACTGAATTCATAATGATTATAATTATTAGAAAGATAGTTTATTGGCTGTTATATAAATGTGAAGTGTGTTTAACAATCGGTGTAAGAAGTTTACTATGGACGGATATACAACATTTAATTCAGTTGCGTGAACAGTATCATGTAAAATAAAAAAGAAAAGGTAAAGGCGAGGTTTTGGTACTACTTTTTAATTAAATGTCAGTCGCACGTACAGTGTTGCCTTGTTACATGCTTAAGATATTTGTATAATATACCATTCCACAACAATTTTTTTCTCAATATTCTAGCACGCAAATGTGGTTCATTTTCTATTGTGGAAGCGCAGGAAAAAATCCCTGGTTTATGCTGGTTCGAACATGCAACCTCTTATATGAAAGGCAGCGCTTCTAACCACTACACCACTGGCGCCAACGGTAAATAGGCATTTGCTTACGTAGGCCTACCGCGCCTAAGACAACGAATAAGGCGAGCAAAACTATGAAAGTGGTGGAAATAGAGTGTGAATGGGAAGAGACAGTGAGACTAATAACGGGTGGGCAGAAAATTATAACAAATCGGCATCAAAAACTTTGTGAAGATACCTATATCTATAAACGTGTAGGCCAACCACTCATACTTTATGTGTTCGACTGCCGCCATGTTATGTTATTTTAACGTAAGAAGACGTGCATTCTGCCCAAAAGCAACGATTGTCGCCGGAGATCACTAGTTCAGAATTATCTCCCCTTCAGACCAATGACATAACGTAACATTCTTTTGTATATATCTAAGCGAAAAGTCATGGTAGATCATTTCTTAGCCACAGAGCTTTTTATGACTCCAATATGTATAATCCAGACGACACGTCTTTTATTTTTTTGCCAGTGAATTTAACACCATGTTAAAATATGTAACGTTGATAAATAACTTTAATTTGTTTGAAAGAGTATCGATATCGATATACCCATTGAAAAAATCAAATGACTTCTTATATTGCAGATGATCTCGCCCAGGCTGTAGAGAGAAGTCTATACCATGGCGACAAACGCTGGAGCATACCGCTGGGTCACCAATATATCGGGTTGGGTAAAAAACGAGGCACATTTACGACAGGTGGTCGGATGGCGCCCACGGACGTAGATAGCATAGTGAATCTGATTAACTCTT
Source organism: Epimenia babai (assembly GCA_011762755.2). Classification (NCBI taxonomy): domain Eukaryota; kingdom Metazoa; phylum Mollusca; class Solenogastres; order Cavibelonia; family Epimeniidae; genus Epimenia; species Epimenia babai. The sequence goes on along the minus strand of WURV02161431.1, from coordinate 13,846 downwards.
ACGACATATCGCCGACCGGAAAGCTCGAGGAGAAACTCGTCTCGCAAATAAACGAACACGGTGACCGAGATTTTCCGGTTTCGGCTCGCCAACAAACGGAATCGCCGAAGTACAAGGCCAAAAGACGCACGCGACGGAGGTACAAGACATTCTTCAACATGCCACACTATCCGATTGTATCGCGTCGCATGGCATTATCGCATCGGTCATCCCCGGTTAATCCGGTCTTATATTATCTCGGGATTGGCAGATAAATGACCTACGTTGTGTCCGATAAATGGATCGGGTCGTTAAATTGTTGGATGTATAGTTACTAAGAGTATAGTGACGTCACGCGACGTTTTACACGGTCGCACTCACACAATTGAGAAATGTGTATAAATAGGTAATAACAATTGCGTAAATTAAAAAAACGAGATAATTCCTATTGAAATTGTTGCCGCCCCTGAAACAAGAATTAACATTAACGGCCGAGAAATGTGTTCAAATTATGCACGATCTCTAATTTGTAATCAATTATTTGATAGCAGGAAATCCGTTGCTTTCAAAACTGCCTAATAAGGTTATTTAATTGGAATTCTATGCGTATAGTATCATAGGAAACGCGACCAAAGAACTAATCATCGTTATAATATAATGGAGCGTGAAAATCGACTGGATTTGTGATGCATAAACCTATGGCGGTCGGAAACGTGTTGAAGTCTGATTTGGCTCATGTGTTCTGTGATGTGACATACGATGAGACATCGTTTTTAGCCAAAATAACAGGTCGAGTATGAGTGGCAGAGTATACTATGTTGATACTTATTATAACAGCGATATAATGCATACTATACTTCTACCAAAATACACGTGCTTCACGCTGATATTGGGACGACCTGACCGGAGATTTTCAGCGAGATTCACTGGACGATGTTGTACGCAAAAAAGCGCGTAGTAATACATTACCGGTATAAGTCTTGGACATGAAAAATATGTCCATAGCATTCGTTAACAACTCGAGAATCCAGTCACCAGTTAACACATTATATATCAGGCGTTTTGATCCGGTCTTCTAATTGAAAGGATGGTCTCCCCTATATAGGTTTTGTGGACAAAAGTTATCTCCCACTTACTCTATGGACCACTTAGTGTATGGACCTTAGGAATAATAATTATGTATTGTATGTGATAATTATTTTTTTCAAACCTTCAATTTGAACTAAACAAAGCATCCTTCAATAAAGAAAAGCATCTTCGTCTCATTTCTGTAGTGATTATGGAGGTAGCCATTGGCCGATGTGATTCTTTTGATAGCCGAGGAGAAATGCGCAGAAGAACCTACACCTTTGACTCCCTGTCTAGTCCCATCAGAAGTATAGGTTTGTCTGGGCATTTCTCTCCGGCGATTCATTTCTGTAGGTCGGGTTATGGATAGCCTGTTCACTTCCTCGATCGTAATATGTTTTTAATGAGTAAAGTTCACCGCGGAACTTTTTAAAAACTGCATATGGCATTGAGTAGTCCGAAACGGGAACTACGTTACCGTAGGTTTCAAACACACAACGTGATCTGTCACACGAGAGAGTTCACAAACCGAATACGATGATCCATATAATACGATAATTACGTATAGTCCTGAAAATCCACGGTCTACCGTCTACGTAACATAGGATTATGTTGTCTTAATACTTATTTCTGTACTCTCCAAATAGTGCGTGAATGGTCGAGTGGTTGGAACCGCAGTATTTCACTCCTGAAATTCGAGGTTCGAATCGAAAACGCGGGAGGAATTTCCCCGCGCTCTCAAATCTATTCGTATGTGAAACAAACGTGATTGGCCAATAACAAGAATGAGGTAGCGTATAATAATATACTTTATAATATTTTAACGCTTTGATATGAGTATACCTATAAAAACAACGACATACTAGAGCTAAGCATGAATATGACAGAAACATAGAGGGTCCACGCGAAAACCCGCTATGTCACTATTATTTTGGTATATTTTGAGATTATCTCCCCTGTACCACTATTGACCCTTGAACTCTCTCGTGGCACAGTGTCAATGGGAATAACCATTATTTAAAAAAATGAAATTTCATGAAAATTAGTCTAATAAGACGCGCCAGGACCGCTTAATAATTGTACTAATAACCATTATAGTACAGCGCCATTAAATTCACCTTTCGATAAGAGTCAGATAAAATAACGATATAAAGGAGTCCTGATATATGAAAAATGTATTGATGCAGTTACCAGACAGTTCTACATATTTGATATTTTATTCTTGCATTACTAGGGTTGATACGAAATTGTCGGTATTCGCTAATCCGCGAACGCATCACAGGTCGTGTCTACACTACTTATTGCTCGGTGGAAATCCCCGGCCACGTGTACCTGTCAATAGCAAATATCGTCCTTGTGTGGTGAAACGGCTGAGTTATTTCTGTAGACATAAAATCAACGAAATGATCTACATCTACAACGCGGCATGCAGTACGAACGATCACTCCCCGGAACAATCCCGAACAATAAAGACAAATACGACCGATCAACACATCGTATCAAATTGACTTTTTGACCTTGTGTGCCCCGGTCCATTCAGTCCGCTTCTGTATATATAAATCGTTCCTACCTTTGCGCCACTGCGTCAGATCAATATCTAATAGGAAATGTGAATCTGGAAGATAAAGATCCTGAGGCGATTCATTTCAGGTCGTTGATCGCCAAAGTCGACAATTGCGGACGCCGCGTCTGTGAGTGATCGCGAGCGAACAACTAACGACAAAAATAGCGAGAATTTGCACGAAATACTATATTTAAGCGTTGTCATCCATATACCGCAGGCAAAGATATCACAAGCTCGCTCAATGAGTTTGTTAACATTATGTACATATCGACTAAGAGAAGCGCGTTGTGGCCTTTTACAAAGGTTGGACAGACTGTAGCTTCGATTCGATTCTCGTAAATATTGTTAGAATCATTTCTTGTGGTGTAGTCACCGGAGGGCATACCACTGGGTCTGGGTAAACAGTTGACTTTAGTCGATTCACGCTGTTGATTGCGAATGGCAACAGACTGTCTACCCAGGTCGCAGGGGAGGGCGTATCGTAGTGGTGAGATCGTTATCATTTGATACGGGCGACTCTGGATCGATTCCTAGCCTAACCAGGAAAAACCTGTGGAGTATGTCAGATAGAAAGCGCTTTAAAAATCCGTCCGACCACGAGGGGTCTCTGTAGCCCTTGTAGTGTGATTATGTAATGGGTGCTTCCCTCGGAGATTGCTGCGTTTTGGGCGCTGGCTGGGTTCTTTCGTTATCACATTATGTCTTATCAACTATTGCTAACTGAGTGAGGTATCAAGCAAAGTTAGGGTGTCTATAGGCATTTGTTACTGGTGACGTGAGCGGATGCTGGTCGACTGTCCGCCCTGACTTAATATTTTTCAGTGTAAATCGCTGGCTATGATATTTTTACTTTAAACATCGGTGGTTCTAAAGAAACGGTGTTAAATACCTAAATGCACTGTAATAATCTCGTCCCTGTGCTCAGTTAGTAGAGCACCAGACCGGTTATCTGGAGGTCGTGGGTTCGTGTCCCATCAGGGGTTTAGGGTTTTTCCTGTGCATTTATCTCCAAATGCTGTACTGTTTGTCTTGTAAACCACATACAAGTATTATTAAGGACAAACAATGACCCATCCAGTGGGACAAATACACATACCCAACGTGGCCTCCGCCGTTAAATCCTTGATTATAATCATGCACAGTGCGAAAACAAGATCATCATGAAGTGAATGACAAGGCAATCACCATCCGACACGCAAGTATTGCAAAGGGGGAAACGCGTGAATCGCCACGTCCCGAAGACTAATCGCACTTCCATGGCAATAAATATTCAAAACAATAACAATATAGGTTTTTCTGGAGTACCAGAAGCAGTCATCGCTTTGAATTTTTAATACACTCTACATAATTATGTCACTTGCATTTTACAAAATATATTACAATGGTCGCGTGTAAGAATGCAAGCAGAAGGCGGCTAGATCCTCCCCGTGTTTTACTGCGTGAGCTGACGATAAAAGACTAGAACTTGGCGGCAGCCTTCTCTAAAGCGGTTGTGTATTACAGGTCAACCTTCGATTGCCTTCGCGACTATATATACAGACAATCTACATAAAAAGTCATCTCTAGATATATAGACATAACAAATTTTCTAACCACGCACCAATAAACTGTTCGAGAAAAAAACAAAAAACCCACAAAAATCAAGTAGGCCTAGGTAAAATAGAAAAATACAAAGAAAGACTCAGAGGACTTATATGGAGTAACGAAAATATCTTTTTTTACAATCATTGCATCTTGAATTCTTCCAATAGCGCACAAATTAATATTAATGTACACGAAAAAAAGCAAGAAGATAGATTGTGTATTGAAGAATAACGATGATGTAAGGGACATAATCATATTATGAAAGCTGCCGTGGCTGAAGGAACAACGTCGCATACCGTCTCGGCGGAATGCGTCAATAAAAATAGTTTTCCAATCAATAACAAAACTTTAAGCCTCAGTTTAGTATATGCCAAATATATACGGATAATGATGTGACAGGTTGGTAATACAGTAAAACCTGTATTAAGCCACCGTCTGCGGGCCCGGCGTAAAACGGTCGCTGAAGACAGGAGGTCGCTTAATACAGTGAGTGTACCTATATACCGAAAACGTTCAGGACCGCCGAAAAGCGGTCGCTTAAGACGAGTGGTCGCTGTATACGGGTGGTCGTTAGAGCAGGTTTCACTGTATATTGAATGTAGAAAAAAATACTCAACGGTGCCTGTTATAGAGCTGCCAAATCCCCGTGAGTCCTCGCAAACCGTTATTTGCTTAAGCCATATTTATCAAATATAAAAGAAAATCAACGATAAAGGTAATATAGTAGAAATATCAACAAGGGCAATAATAGCGTGGGTAGTCAGATAATGCTGCTTACATAAGGATTATTATGATGTATGAGGGCATGGTGGGTCATGAACGATAAGATGGTGTATAAAGAACAACTTAGGTATCCCGCAAATTGAATGTTAAAATTGTTAATGTTTTTTTTGTTAACAATATTTTGTATTAAATCTTTCATTGGTGATAAATTTTTGATGCCAGCAATTTGGATTTCGGAAATGGAATGTGCACTATGAATTATTATTATATTATTGTGTGACACGTGTGTGTGACACATGTGTGTCTGTCTGCGTGTGTGAGTGTGTGTAAGAGAGTGTGTGAGTGTGCGTGTATGTGAGTATGTGTGTGTGGTCTGTGTGTGAGCGTGTGTGAGTGTGTGAGTAACTATGTGTGTGCGTGTGTATATGTGTGAGAGAGTGTGAGAGAGTGAGTGTGAGAGTGCGTGTGTGTCTGTGAGTGTGTGTGTGCCTGATGGTGTGTGTGAGTGTGTTTGTGTCTGTGTGTGAGTGAGTAACTGTGTGTGCGAGTGCATGTGTGTGAAAGAGTGTGTGAGAGAGTGTGTGCGTGTGAACTTGTGATGATAAATGCAGCGTTGTTGGTTCCGTATATGATACTGCATGTGTTAAGGCGTGTGAAAATAGACTAAATTATATGGCAAAAATCTGCTAATGCTAAGACCATGTTCATTGACGGTATGTCTGTAGTAAGATTGACTTTACAGCCACTGTAACTCACGATTCCCAGCACCATAATGCGACCCCCCCCCCTCCTCCAACGATACTTGACAGCTGGTCTCAGACAGAGAACATAAAGACATTGTATCAAACCTTTCTGTGAGTGTCCGCTATCAAGCAGAACTAAGACTAAGTACGTGCACACTGTACATAGTACCGTACGCAAGCACTCAAGTCCATAGATATTGCTGTTCACACGCAACCGTGTACATAGACATACACATAAACTGTCGTACATACATACTGCTGTATGCCGGTACTCTTGTACCTCAAGATTCTCAACATGATATACACATGTTAGCTACTATGAATTTTACAAATCATTTGCTTGCTTGCTTAAGTCGGTTCTTTAGACCGAGTTCCGCTGGCCGCAACAATCTCCGACCATTTCGCCCTGTGTGTTATCGCAGAGTGTAGGTCCTCTGAGTTCAGTCCACTGTCCTTTTCTTAGGTGTTGATGAATGTGGTCGCTAGCTTTTCCCGACTTGCAGTCCCATATTTAGGTTCCCATAGGATTAAAATTGACACCAGTTCATCATTCCTTCGGTAACAGTGACCCGCGAATCTCAAACGCCTTTGTTTGATGCGTTCGGTAATTTTTGGCAGACCCGAGTATAACTCGGCATTGGTGATATGTTGCTTCCAAGCACAGATTCCGCAGTTGCCTGGAAGATTCTAATTTTAAATTGACGATTTAATTTTGATTTCCATATTTTTACCATTTTATTACATGCCTTCCATGCAATGGCTTTTCTAATTTTTATGTCTTTTTCAGTCGTGTTGATCCATGATCCATGATATTTAAAGTCCTCTACACATTCCAGAGTAGAGCCACCCTTTGTTTTAAGGGTTGGTATTAGTGGTTGATTTAGAGATATGAATTTGGTTTTTGTGGGGTTAATTTTAAGTCCAACTTTTCCCGCTTCTGTTTCAACTCGGTTCAGTAGTTCCTGTGCTTGATCAATTTCCTCCGATAGTAGTACAATGTCATCTGCAAATTAACAATCTGTTACCACGATTGGCTGGACCCTTCTGCTCGCTCTTTTCACGAGACAAAATCCCAGCTCTTCCTCTTTTCCAGAAATCGCTTTCCTTAATACATGGTCCAATATAATAACAAATAGGTACGGAGCCAGAGTGTCACCCTGGAGAACTCCTGCTAAAATTTCAAACGTTTCGGTTTCACCATCAGGCGACAAAACCTTTGCTTTTGTGTCAATATATAAAAATCATTTAATAAGCTTAATTTTATAAAAAACACCAAAACTGTTATCATTATTTTACTGTTCAATCAAAGTTTCATAAAACATATTGATAATAAATTCTGGGTTATAACATAACTACTACAGATAATAGTTGAAGACTTTATCTGCATTTTCTAAAGCTCTATCTAATTTATCTGCATAATGATATTGTTAATAGCAAAACGAAAGGGTAAAAACTTCCAATACAGTGAAGACAATACTGGCAGCGACGGCCAGATATAAACCAAGACATCAATGCTTCTTCCAGGGCTTTCCGTGTCTATGACAGGCCAGGAATTTCGATTTAAGGCACTTCTTAGAAGGAAGGTAAATGAGATGGATGTGCACAAAAGATAATGTGCATAGGAGATAATGTACATAAAAGATAATGTGCATAGAAGATAGTGTGCATAGAAGATAATGTACATAGAAGATAATGTGCATTGAAGATAAGGTGCATAGAAGATAATGTACATAGAAGATAATTCAAAGGGGATAAAATGTGTCTCTATGGTATTTAGAATCGAGATATTCAAAAAGGAAAGATAACCCTGTATTACCCAAGAAAGGTAAGAATCAGATAGAGCCATCGTCTATACGTATGTCACCCGCGACTGAATCAAAGATAGCAAAAAGTATTAATATCCTATATAGAGCCACGAAATTTTTTGACTCCAACAGACTCTACATAATTATTATTGCGAGAGGTGATTTTGCCATACAGAACACTCATTATCGTTGATAAACAGCCGAGATCGCCCATCCATCGTGACTCATGCACAATGGCAGCAGACAGCCAACTGATGTCACACTCCGTTAAATCTACGAAATATCGTGATTTATCTGTATAGTGTACAGTGAGGTTAAAGAGGCAGGTACAGTGTACAGTCAGGTTAAAGAGGCAGGTACAGTGTACAGTCAGGTTAAAGAGGCATGTACAGTGTACAGTCAGGTTAAAGAGGCAGGTAGAATGTACAGTCAGGTTAAAGAGGCATGTGCAGTGTACAGTCAGGTTAAAGAGGCAGGTACAGTGTACAGTCAGGTTAAAGTAAGAAGCATGTCAAAACAGCTGTGATGACCAAAATTGCAAAATCCAACCACACTCGTATTTTTTCATTTATTTCACTCGACACTATAGAGCGATCTGGTTATATAGTCATGTGAAAATAATTCTATACAAAAAAGAAAAAATGACAATATATCCTATGTGTATATATATATATATATATATATATAATATAGCGTCCCAAAGATGCAATTTTTCGACGACCTGCTACAAACTCAAAATGTAACGAATATATATCATTGGTATCATGAGACAGCACTGTTATTTCTCTTTAAATAAGCCACAAAAAATTAAAATGAATAAACATTTGTCAGAGATATGGATATTTTCCCAAGACAGGTCAAAATGCCATCGGGACCAAGTTTTACATACCATACCGTGAACCACGTAACAGTTAACTCATCGCGAATGAGTGTCTTGAGTTGACCACATCCAAAAAAGTTGTATTTGATACAAGAGGCCGTAACTTTTCACATTTCGGTTAGACAAATTCCACTTAATAAAATATTGTAATCGCTATTGGAAATCAATCCTGTCTTAGTATAAAACATAAACAGCTCTTGAATAAAATTAACTTTCTTATAAGCCATGCTACAAACTTCTAGCAATACTTATAGTAATACAGTAATAATGTAATACATAATAATAATTCATCTTTATTAGGTACAATATATACTAACTGATACAAAAAAGAAAAGAAATTTGATGAAAAAATATACGCGGTGACAAACGATATACGTCCATATAAAACACTTAAGGATATTAGTTATATAAATTAATGTATTTCTAGATAGGATTAATGTAAGACATCACCAAGACAAAATTATAAAAGTCGGTCATGACGTTGAAAAATTAAAAATATCAGGCGGCAGAGGGAACGTCTTATGTCAATATTCTGGATAACAAATTGTGTAGTTTTTCTGTGAACTCCGACTTATAAATCTGGTATTACTCAAAGTTGGACCAATAAATATTGGATGATAATTGACCCAGTCTACATCAAAGGGATCTTTGCTATTAATGATAGAAACACCTTTGTAACAACATAAGCCACTGTTATCATAACACAGCCCCGCAAATACAGTCTCTGAAGATCAAAGGGTATTCTCACCTGGATTACCGTAACAGTGTGGAATAATACCCACGGTTAAACGAGGCATAACATTCATCTTTCAGTTGCTGGTTCCTTCAAATGAATTTCAGAAAATGTGCAATAATTTTTGTCTAAATTTTTAGGAAAGGTGCATATTTCCTGGTTGTTTATTTCAAGAAATTTGCAAATCTCCTGATGGAACCAGGAAATATGCAAGTTTCCTGAAATGAATCAGAAAATATGCAAATTGGCACATGAAAATGTACATTTACTGTAACAGATATATATATATATATACACACTCCAGAGATGTATTTTCCTTTTTGTTGTCATTTCTTATTGTAAGCATTATCACATTTGCTTAGAGACATTGATTTTGGACGTATTGTGTTTTCTTGAATCAATAAATAGATAAATAAATAAAAGAAATCAAGGGAGGTAGCCAGGTCCAATCAAGTAACGAAACATTAGGTTGTCTGTGGATACATAAAAGGTAAAGGACAAAACATTTATAAACCACAAGTATCTGCCAATGCAGGCTCTTAGATGCGCTCAACAATGAAATGTTTTGGCAGCTGTTCAGCGCATATACAATAAATCAAATGGCACCGGTATTAAGTGGTAGAATTGGCAGCATTCTGCGATACTGTGTGTCCTATTAGCATTAAAGTTAACTCTCTGCGTAGCAATATTTAATAAGCAAATAAAGGTCACTAAATTATAGCGGACGATTTACTCTATATGAGTTATCTCGATAGATGTTTGATTGTATGGGTTTAGAACTTCGGCACATTTGCCATGCGCGATACGATCTCCACGTAGATGTCAATGCCGCGTAGAAACACCCCTTCGTTGAGGTATTCGTTGTGGTCGTGCAGTAGGATCGGCGTGTTGTTCATTGGGCTGAATCCATACGCCGGAATGCCTCGCTGAAAAGTTCATTTAAATACAATCGATAGGTAGTATGCAGCCTGACTGACGCATCAAAGAAACTACAGGGACCAATTTCAGCGTGGATGTCTGCCGTGCTACATGAATCTCTAGAACATATTGAGATTTCATGCACGTAATATACAGAGATAGTCATTCATAAATTTTGACTTTAACTTGACTTTGAAGTCAAGGGCCCACAAAATTGTAGTGGCACTGTAGAAGCAAATCACTGCTTCTAATGAAGGACAAAAAGTGCATCAGTTGGTGGAACACAAGTTTAATTAGTAGAATGCTGAAGATTCATATCTTGGGTGTGATCGCGTGCTCCCGTCTGTCCTGGCAGAAGGTACTTACATCCCGATTGCTTAACCACAAAAGAAATATGAGAGGTTTTCGTGCTACTTCATTAAAGGAAGTAAAGGTCAGTTGTACCTATAACCATAATATTGTTGATTACCTAATCATGTCCTATAAATTAATACTTACATATAGCATTTCGATAAGAATATTTCTCAAAATATCAAGCAGAAAAATCACGCTCCTTTTATATAGACACACGAACGATATTCTCATAAGTGCCCATTTGAACTCACCCCCTCTCTCATAAAAGGCTATACGTCTGACCATTGAATCATTGGCACATGGATATTAAGAAAATTCTGTGTCTATAACGCGAGTACATATGCACTGAAAACTGTAAAGTAACAAACGTGAGGGCCTTGCTCGCCCTTGTTAGACGTGCCTCCCTCGATGGCTTGTAAACCATCATTAGCAATCTGCTCAGCATTGCCAATGTTTACATCGATGTAACAATTTCGTTTAAAATAATGTAAACGGAATTCCGTGTTCTACCTGTCGGATGAAACGACTGTCAGTCGCAGCAGGGAAGATGTCAACGCGATACTCAAGGCCTCTGTTCGCATGAAGAAATCAACAAAAAAAGGATTGGTGGCAAGGTGAATAGGATCTTATCTCAATTTTCAAAAGACCCCGATTTAAGTCACAATTTTAGACAGTGTTACTTATGGAAATTTGTAGCAAAAGGAGCAAATATGTACTTAGAAAGTAAAAACCTAAGAGGCTGCCTGGGATGTGTTTCGTAACTGTCTTCCCCTATACTGTAAATAGACCTTTAGTAAACTCCACGAGAGACATGACAATGCCACAGACAAATTTAACTCTATGTTAATAGAGAGATAAAGCTACATAAATTAACAAAAGAATATACCAGTCAGAAAAAAATGAATAAATGTAAAGAACAGTAGTTCTATAGTGGCAGTATCAACACCTGTAAGTTTACACAGAAACAGGATATAACTAGTAATGTTTATGAAATGATTATGGCTGCTATTTGACACAGATACATTACCTTTGATAGTGAAATACCACGAATGAAGGGGGCATCGAAAGTCGACTCATCTGAGATATGCGAACGCTAGCTAAATTGCTGAGTAATATGACAGAAGCTAGTTGGGGGCAGGTTTAAATGATATGCTGCAAAAAACTCAGATTTACAGAAAACTTACAGATTAGCTGAATATTCACAAGTTAACAGAACTCACAGATGAAAATTAGAAATTATTCACAAATAGGCAGAATACTTACAGATTAGTAGATTATTCAACAATTTGAAGAATATTCACTGATTTTTTGTGGTACTCACAGATCAAAGCAATACTCACAGATTAATGGGATACTCACAGATTGATGGGATACTCACAGATTAATGGGATACTCACAGATTAGCAAAATACTCACAGATTTACAGACTACTCCCAGATGAGCAGGATACTCACAAATTGGTGAATGCTTCTGAAATTGCAGCCCACCATGGATCACTTTTGTCGACGCACATGACAGCGGCGGATTGCGGTGTCTATAGGTAAATAAGACAATCGAGAAATAAACTTTTTTTCTATTCATGCAACCACAACCACTTCCAGATGCCTAGTTACAGCTCACATGCTTGTACACATGTAGACAAAATTAGCAGGATAATATTTTGTGAATCAACTGAAATCCAATTGTTTTGAGATGCTTAAATCCAGTTTTTGTCATTTCTGTTGCATGCATTTATACTAGTTAACGCATTTCTTATAGATTGAATTCCTTCAGAATTATGTAAATCATCATCTATTTGGAACATCATCATCTATACAGGAGCAACACAATTCTGGCAAGCCTCATCTCACAATTTTTTGAATGTTGTATAACAGGCCAAATATCGCAAGAATACCCACAGAACCAATATTGTTGATCTCTACCCTCAGGAGATAATTCATAATATCAGTACATAAAACAATACGGCAGTTAGTGGTAAAAAACAATAAAACTTTAATATGGTAACATGTTAGTGTGTAGACAACAGGCAGTTGACATTCGCTATACACGCCACTCATTCCTGATGCTTACAGACTTCCTACATAAGTCACAGCCTCCCCTCTCCGGCTGTGATAGGTGATATTTGTTTAGAAGAGATCATGAGATAGAAAAGAGGGAAGCATCCTAGAGTCTATCCAGAGCATAGCCACATTACGTGGGGAGAGGGTTGTACATAATTACACTGCAATGGCTACCCACCCAGATCCTGTGGTTAGACGGGGTTTTAAGGCATCTTTAACCCGAAAAATGTTACGGGTAGTATACTGGCTATTATACCATTCTGGATTGAAGTGCAACAATCTAATCCATACGCTAACTGATAATATTCCTGAGAGCTCTGTGTAAGAAACTTAATTGATTAGCCCATGGGTTGGATTGTGAAAAAATTTCCCAGCAGGCTGCTATTCCCCCTTTACCTACCTATAGCATGATATGATGAACTCACAAAAACATATTCCCACGTCACACCCTCGGCTGAACAGACGCCATCCAGGAAAGAATTAATCGTTTCCATGGGAACGGTCGGAGGAACTCTTATGTCAAATTCTGAGATGAAATGAATACAATGAAAAGACTTTTGTTATAATCCAGGGAAATAATTGGCAACTTTTGTAAAACTGTCAGTGACAGTGAATTTTGATTGCCACTCTGAAGTTATATGTAATTTTACAATAATCCACTTCAATGGGGAGTAACTCCAAATAAATTCCACTTCAGTAACTCTCTTTTTATCTCGTGTGATATACTTGGAACTACCGGGCCATATAAATGATGGTGCAGATGAATATTACAGTTGAAATGGATATTTGTTAGTGCACTTGTTTTTATCATGTATACCTGACTTTGACTAGTCCTAACGATGGCGTGAGTTTGGGGAACAACTGCATATTATATATATAATATATATATGTGTATGTGTGTATGTATGTGTGTGTGTATGTATGTGTGTGTGTGTGTGTGTTTGTATACGTGTATAATAGTATATTTGTTTTTATGTATTTATTTTATTCAACACGATATAATTAGACAATAAATACACTATACATAAAAAATCCTAATGCAATGACTGAAATGAATATGTATACACTATGATATAAAGACAATAGTTGTATTTACATACATCATTTACATAAAAATGTTTGAGTCCAATTACCAATATAAGTGCTGCAGGGAGGTGCCAGAAGTGTAACCTTATCGAGGGCACCCCCTATTGAATGTTAACTGTGTAATGTGTGAGAAACGAAATAGAAATATCCAACACAAATATAACGTTAATCATTTTCAATATTGATAATCAAATCGTAAGAACTAATAGCAATAATTGTGTTACTATCATATCGTTAATGACAAAATGCCCATGTAAAATTATAAATAGGACGTACACGATGGATTTTATATAACCTCATGTTATATGTTGTTTATAGTGATACCAAAACAGACGGGTACTATAGATTG
>WURV02161420.1:0-11338 GCA_011762755.2 Epimenia babai | reverse complement strand
GTATTTTACTAATTTTTATTTGTAGGCCGCGTCCATTTATCATCAATTTCCTTTACTTTTATATTTTTTGCAAATCTCTCACTGAAGTTACCTAGCATGGCTTTACACAATATGTACAGTATACATACAGGCACGTGAGTAGATTAAAAAATATAAAGTCCGAAATAACGTACGAAAATTTCAATATTTTCCATGTGGATTCCTGCTGATCAACTCTCAATATCTCACAGCTACTTGAGTTCGCCAGTTAGAAGAGAGAGGTCATTTGTTTCCATTACGAGAAAAAATTGCCAATAAATAAAAACGTCGGAATTTTTACTTAGACATATCAAACATATATTATTGTCATACAAAAATATGTTTTCCACAGCGGGGGAAGGAAAGAAAAACCCGAGTTACCACAGTGTATTACATATAGTTCGGAAGTCATACTCATGGGCTAAATGCAGCTCATTTGTCTCAAAACTGCGAGCCATGTCAAAATGGGAACGGGATAGCTCAGTGGTAGTGCTGGCCGCCGAACAAAGTGGAGGGTCCAAATCCGGACAATGCTATTGTGTTTTTCCATTATATCCTTGGACAACGTGCATTATTCCGATTGTTCTGGTCGACTTAGCCATAAATAGGTACCAGTGAATTTTTTTGTGACGACACAAATTAATATGTACTGGGAAAGTAAATTTGCGCGTGGCTTACCGCCGCCCGTTATAGAGCCGCCATCCTCTCTGAGTCATGGCAAACCGTCATTTGCCAAGCTGCGCGAGCGGCTTTACAGTGCGGGATATAAATTCCAAATTTTTTTGCTTATGTGGTCCATTTCTTTCAAACGTGTGCCCGTGAGTCTATGGCACCCCATTTCTTTTAAACGTGTAATACATCAGCGATGGCGGTTAACTTCTTCTATCAGTGTGGCCCATAAACCAAATGCAGCCCAATTATTTCCAAACTGCAGCCATGTGTGGTGTTTGATTCACATGTGGCCCATTTCTTCCAATAGTGTGACCCATTTCTTCCAGAAGTGTGGCCCATGGCTCACATGCGGCCCATTTCTTCCAGAAGTGTGGCCCATGGGTCACATGCGGCCCATTTCTTTCAGAAGTGTGGCCCATGGGTCACATGCGGCCCATTTATTTTAAATCTGTTTCATTCAAAAGTGAGGTCAACAGTGTAAATTAAGTACGTTACACGAGGTGTGTATGTTGATTTACTGTTAAAAATCACATGAATACATAAAACGTGCGTTTATGCTGGCCCATATTCCACCTTATGATTGCTAATAATGAACAAATCTCACTCCACGTGAGTCTGTGAAGCCCGTATTACTTGGACTTTACCCGAGCGTGGCCTTTGGCTCGAAAAATTATTCCTGCCGCATGAAGACTGTAAAACCTGTTTGTTTCCTCTATTAGAGTGAGTAGGTGGGGGGGGGGATTAAGTAGTTGGCATGCGTCGAGACACACTGTAGTTGTGGTGCGATCAATGAAGAGAGATATCAACATGTGTTGCAGAAAAAAATCTTGCGTGTATATTATTAATTATTGTATGCATTATCTGTTATCGAGCTGCCCGAAATCGTCAGTTTCGACTAATGAATCGTCTAGGTCATTGTCGAGGTCGAGGTCATCCAAGTCTTGGAACAACGATTCGTCAACCTCGACCGAATCACCTTCTGAAATGAGACGCACGAATGTGTATACGACGCTTTGGCAGACGATGATACAGCGACGCCGCTTGGTGCTACGGTGGCAAGCGTTTCATACCAGAGATTGCGAGCGCACAGAGAGCAAGTAAAGACAAGGAGGCCCCGGTGCTGCGTAGAACTGATGGGAAAGAGGAAGTGAAATTTTAGATTATAAAAGACTCACTTACAGATCCTTCCGAATATTTATTCGTGGACCAAACCGAGAGTTAATCCCACTCGTCAATTCGGGTGATTTTTTTATTTCTTTTATTTACAACAGAAATAAAAAAAATTCAGGACATACGGTGGAGAGAAATGCACAAGAAAAGAACCTATACCTTTGATGGGACTTATAGGCAGAGGTTTCTTTCTGTGCATTTCTCTCCAGCTATTTATAGAACCACGTGGGCTGCCCCTATTACCGTTACAATAGTACCAACGATCTTACCATGCTGGAAGAACTGAATGTCCGAGTCATCCATTGTGGAGTCTTTCAAAAATAATTCTCGGCCTGCACAAAAAAGCACATGTACAGTGTATATGCACGCACGCACGCACGCACACACACACACTACCTCAGTTAACGAGCGGCCAACCGTCTATTGAATGACTGACGTGTGAATGGAATGGACGTGGAAAGCGATGGTAGATTTCAAAAAGTAAGACATCACATGAACTACATAAAATCAGAAAACGGCGACAAGGCCTGTTTAGGGCAATTTTGCATAGGGCCTACATGGCACATGAAATGGATGTATAATTCGGTATAGTGACACGTACTTTATGGAGACAAATTAGTAAAAATTGATCGATTTGAAATTGTCTATATTTGTGTAAAAATTTTATATTATTAATAACAATCATTGAAATTGAATCATTGAGTTGCACCATCATGTTAGAATCGGGTCATTGTTTTATCTGTCGCTTTGATATGAAAATGGAGTCAAACATTATCAAAACAATTATTGCGTCTAACAAAGTAGAAGACATGATTATGAAAGTTCATGCAAATTAAAATAGCTGTTAGTCTGTATTCTACTGCAGCATAAACAGGCATGGGGAAATTCTTTGTGCCTAATTAAGTATAAGATATATGAAAGCTCGTGCATAATAATATGCGGTTGAATTTTCAGTGCTGCATTATGCATTGGCCAAGAATAACAAGGTGATGCAGACGACACTTTACCACTGTAACCAAACGAGTACAATCAGACGATGTCAATCGAAGAAATCACAGAACGCTTAAAAACCTGTCAGTTTCGTGGTCGTCTGCTTCTGAATGCCTTGCAGTCGTTTCGTCTCTTCCATTTCTGCATCGAACTTCGCCTTCCACGCCAGAAATGTTTCGATCGTGACGATAGTGCCTTGAAATCGAGCCTACAAAAAAATTACATTGTAAATGCAAATGTAAATATCATTACTAGAGCGCAGTGTCCAGTCCCATGGACTCTCGGCTGCGCTGTTCGTATATAAAAATTAGGCACCGCCTAATAATTGACGCTAAAAACAATTAAATATTTAATCGATATACAAGATACATTCGTAAAAATATAATTTTACTGTACAATGTGATGAGAAGATGCTCTCGTAAACAGAAAAGTCGTAAGCAAGGTCCTAAACACAGAAATCAACATCAGTGACCGAAATGGCAATAGCAGTGTCCCGGAAAAAGAAAGGACGATCAGAGGTAGTAAGAAGTAACATGACACAGATTTTTAGTAGCAATAAAGGAAGAACCTGATCGAAGGCTACGCCTAGGGACATGAAACAGCATGACTTTGTTGATATATGAGTGTGCTAACTTATGCAAAGCACAGAAAACATACACCAAAACCATGAATTCTATGCGTTCACGAGGCCGCAACCAACCGGGGGAATGAAGTAAAGGCACATTGGCTACCCCCATTACCACCACATTAATATGGAAAACACCGCAAAAAAGACAGCCAATCAAATGGTTACAGATATCTGTGTATATCGCTGGTTATGATATACGAACTTCAAAAATCAGTAGTTCTATAAAACGGTGTTAAATATCTAAATGCACAGGAGAAAGCTCGCCCCTATAACTCATTTGGTAGAGCACCGGACCGGTTATCTGGAGGTCGTGGGTTTGAGTCCCATCAGAGGTATAGGTTTTTTCTGTACCTTTCTCCGCAATTATAGTAGCGAGTCACTAGGACATCTGCCTTGCCCACTCGGACTAAAATTAAGTTGTCCCTCTGTAGTTTTCCCAATGTGTGTGTGCCTAGCAGCCAGGTCAATAAGTATGCAGTGATCTCAAAGATAGTTGTCTGCGCAACGTATTTAATTAATATTCAACATATGACAACATTGCAACCCGACTAATGACGGAAAAACTAACAATTTAATATTTCAAATATATCAGAACATTGCGAGAAGAATAAATTATGAAGAAAACATATAAATCGTCAACGGATTAAATTTGTACTTACGAATTCTTCTTCTGCATCACGTTGTTTCTTCTGGTGTTTTTCGAGAATGTCAGCCTGCAGCATCTGCTCCGTGAGGTCGGTCAGCCATTCCTGGACGGCCGACACGATCGCAAACACCATCGCCATCCCGATGTTGTCCTCGGCCTAGCGGAATCCATTCAACAAAAAACTTATCATTTATTTTTTTAACTACGAAGCCCGTTTACGTAATTTCCTTGGAAATACACATTCAAGATAGAAGAAATATTTGTAGATCCGCTGTCTTCTCCCTTATAAATGTACCATTAATGTTTCGAGCAGCGTAACTCAATCATGTAAAATTTATATAGTTGATCATTGCTTGTCACGGATATCTCTGTACATCGCCGACATTAAGAGTGATTAAAGTGATAACTGTAATTAGAGAATACCGTCTCTCAATAACAGTCTTCTACTGAACAGTTTTAAGAGCATCGATCGGCATTGTTGGGGAATACGATGATACCAAACGTAACCTGTTGTAGCATGATCTTGTACAATTCATCTGTGTGATTGGTGTCGAGATTCTCGCTGTCTATGATTTCCATCAGGGGAATTTCATCGGGGTACGTCGGTGTGTAGGTAAATTGCAACTGACAGCTCACTGGAAATGGGCGGCATTAGTAATGTAGCGTGAAGACGAGGTAACGCATTTATAGACTGCGAGTAACAGCCAATAAAGGCTCTTAGATGCGGTTTACAATGAATGTTTATGGTAGCTATTTAGCGCAGATACAATACCCGTGACACTCGCATGTCGCATATAGAAGATATCTAACGGGACCCCATTTTAGAGATGAGTTTACTCCGGCAATCGACGATAAATGACTTGCCGAGGATGACCTCCGAAAAGCTAATCGGCGTGTGGTTTCATCCCCGTGGCCTATGGGTTACAGATTTAACAAGCTTATCACTCGACTATTTGCTTTCCTTGTGAACTGCAGCGCATCCAGAGAGCATCAGAACCATAGCGACGGCGAAGGGAAGAAGGCCTCACATAACCACGCTGCGATGGCTACCCAGAACCCCATTGACAGACGTAGTTCAAGGTACTTTATGAAAGAATAAACTCCACGGGTGGCATACTGGCGAGACTGGGGGACCGGCTGATGACTAATGTTACTATAATGCCAGTGTATCTAATGAAATTATAATTACATATTAAATAACTTGAGTCAGTTTTTCGGAGAAAAACGATCTTCATAATTAGCCGGAGTCGATGATGACCCATCAACTCGAATCTTTGCCATACCTTTTTATAGCCATTTCTGAAATACAATCTGTGTATAACTTATAGCTCCGAGTCTCCTGGAATTCAATTTGACGGCCCAATGACTCTGCCAACTGTGTTTTTTTGTAGTTCACCGGCTATGTTTCTTATGAGATCCTCCTCCTCATACTGATGAGCCTCTCCTCCTACTCGATTTACTAAGCCATCTAATTGTCAATAATCATTTCCTGCCAACACATTTAGCGGAATAAACGACGAGACGGGGACCAATTAGCATTCATATCAAGTAGCATGGATGCCCGCTGAGACTGTGTACTTTCATCAGGAAATCCAGTTTCTTATTTAAATAAATAATAGCATCGATGGTGTAGCAATGAAGGGATGTATACTGCCGTAAACACTGGTACGAATAAAGTAAGTAACCAAATTACGAAAATATATAGACAGGCATTTTGACCTGACACGGGAAAGTACCCATATCTCTGACAAATGCTGATTGATTTTAATTTTTCATAGCTTATTGTAAAAGAGAAATGGTGGGCCTTTCTAATGATACCTATATCATGTATATTCGTTACATTTTGAGTTTGCAGCAGGTCGTCGGAAAAAAATTGCATTTTTTCGGGACGCTCTGTATATTGGCAGCGAAGAGAAAATAAATATAAGACATTTTGGAGATATTTACAATATTGAGATCAACCAACATCCGGAGCAGACGACTTTATGCGAGCATTGTTTGTTACTAATTGTGCCATTTGATGACATTACATTAGCGACAAGCGATGGAAAATTAAAATTACTCAAATTATTCCGAGACACCAACTACAATTTTTCAAGAATCATCAGCGGTTGCTGGCAACGATTTTTAAGTATGGAATATCTGGCATTTTGCTTGTACCGTTGAACGACAGGTGCGTACTTGCAGCCCACTTCTGAGATTCCTCGTTCGGTTGGATGGATACCATGGTAACATAAAGTTTTTTTGAAGTGGTGAATAAGGAGACAGCCGAAGGGCGCAAAGCTGTGCAAGGCCCCACTCATACGTCTGTGGTGGTAGTATTTTTTATGGTTTAGATAAATGGACAATATAACCTCAAAAATTGGAGTCACTTTGACATTGCGGTATTCTCCTGACAGTACTAAATTATAAATAATAGTAAAGCATTTGTATGTGACGCACATAGAAATGTATGAATAGTTTGATGATCAGCAGACACGTCGATACTTACCAGAATATGTAGACTGCGGGTTATCAACCGTGCCGTTATCTTGGGCGCTGATGTCGAATACAAAGACATGATAGGGCTCAGTCTTGAGAACTGTACAGACATATGAAGCATGTTGATGCATTAACAACTCAAAAACACGAGATATTAACTCAATCGTAAAGGTTGTGGTTGGCAGACTTCAGACATCATCGTTAAATATCATTTCCTAAAATCAAGAAAATTACTAGAATAAAAAGTGTAGTAAAGAGACAGCTTTACAACAAACTTAGATAGAGATTAGCACAAATTTCCTTTTCTTACGTTAAATAGTTACGTTTAGTTGGCGCCAGTGGTGTAGTGGTTAGATGCGTTGCCTTTCATGCGAGAGGTTGCGAGTTCGAACCAGCATAAACCAGGGATTTTTTTCCGCGCCTTTCATAATAGGAAATAAGCAAGATTTTCGTGCTTGAATATTGAGAAAGATTTGTCATGGAATGGTTTATAATAAAATATCTTAGGGATGTAACAGGGCCATGTTGTACGTGCGACTGACATTTAATTATAAAGTAGCACCAAAACCTCGCCTTTACCTTTTTACCTTTAAAATGCCACAGGCGGTATACTGGCTGGGCCTTACCACTACGTTACCTGCCTGCTCAAGTGTTGTCACTACCTGGGTATCACCATTTAAGTATCGTTATTATTATAGTTATTTACTGATGTTGATACTTTTCTCGTAAGGCCTGGATATAGCAGGGGAAAATCAGTGATGCCTAACAAAATCATTATGTGTATATAGGATTACAGAAACGGCTACACCATTCCGCTACATCGAGCCACTGACCATGTTATCCAGGCATGCTGCAGCATCCTGAAACATCATTTGACAAAAACGCTCAAACCTCGCAAGATCAAAGGGGATAATCAGTCACGGAGATTGAGATGGAGACTTATTTTTATGTTTAGCACTGCGAGGGTAGACATATAAGAAACCTACTAAGTTATTAAAGTGGAAAAAGTGCGATATTTACACACCGCACCTATAAGCCGCTTGAGCAGCCCGTGAAATGGCACTTTGCAACACGTGATTGGGGAAGGCACCTCTACAACAGGCGCGAATAAACCCCTCGTTAATTTTACACTTTAGTGTATAATTTCTACTGCCACAAACAAATTCCACCGGTACTTATTTATGGCCAAGTCGACCAGAACAAGCGGGATAAAATACCTTGTGCAAGGATACAATGGAAAAACCAATGGTATTGCCCGGAGATTCGAATCCTCCATCTTACGGTTCGGTTGTGGATTGCCATGTTAGCCATGTCGTATATACAAAAATACAAAGGTAACACCTTGTTGACTAACTATATAAGGATTAACACAAGCTTTTGTACATCAAAGTATACACCAAGATTGCACCTGATGAAGTATACTTGATATACGAAAGCTTGTGTTAATCCTTATATAGTTAGTCAAGGTGTTACCTTTGTATTTTCGTATTTACATCCATTATTGATATTTTACCTTTTGAATGGTTAGCAGTTACCTCCCTTAAAAGAATTCCTCTACCGAGAAGTGTCAATATTCATTTACTGTCATTATCTTAGCAAAGCCCCTTGAACTTTGTCTGCATAGAGTCTTATGGATAAAAATGGCAAAGATTTCCAATAGCAAATTCCAATGATATCCATGGCACGTGTATTACATGCATTAACTTATTGTTACAACATAGTTACCACCTTCTTGTAAGAAAACATCTGGAAAATGGCACGTAAGTAAAGATGACAACACAATAGGCTCTTTGTTATTGTGGCATCCCAAAAGTGAGATCGGTTTACATTCGAGCGAACACGGTAATCAAAATTAGTGAACCGAATACCAACCTCGGCCAACTCAAATTCAACAAAAGCGAATCCTCTGTGTTTCTCTGAAAGCATCAACAAAATAAAGTTCGTACATTTACAATAACGTTACAAACGCATAAAAATACAGACAATGTTGGATATGCAGTTAGTGATACATGCCATCCAAACACGTACACCCGATACACCGTACAGACAGCAATCTCCGTTTAACCCTTTAGTATTTAGCGAAGATATGGCTATAACCGAAACAGGCATCGCAAAATGTTTATTGTACTAAGAGGTCACACATACTAACGTCTATGTAGACTAAATAATCTATAGACCGCAGACTTTCGTGTAAACATGGCACTTCGGGTGATGAAGAGTGAAACGCACTAGTAAACGTGAAAGGGTACGACAGTTTCATCAAATGGCGTTAATGGAGGTAGCCAACGTGGTTCTTTTGAATAGATGGAAAGAAATGCAGAGAAAAAGCTATAACTATTGATCAAATGAGTTAGCGTATATGTCTAATCGGTCAACTTTATTAAATATTCCACTAACACAGCTACCTGACTCCCCCTCCCCTTATACCTTTCGTGTTTTTGATCTGATAGTCATCCTATGGTACACAATAAGATGTTCCGATCCAACTCCAAATGGCAAGAATAGCTTTGTGATTAACTCATATCAAAAAATAAGCTGCATTTATCCGTAAAACCTTTGTAAATTCTCACCTGATTGTTAACGAGATAAAGGTGTATATGTACATATAGAAGTACATAGCTAATGTACATACGGCATAAACAAGCTGTAGATTCTAGAGATGCTTTAACCAGACATAAATGAGCAGGTTTAACAATAGTTGATGCAAAAAGAAAAGACTGCAGACATCTTAAGGAAAAAGAGAAATTTTACTCACTGTGTGATCAAGTACATGCTAGATAATCCATAGGATATAAGGTGGCATTATTCATGTAACACACATATAATTTCAATAACTATGATTAATGACAAGGAAGCGCAACTATTATTTGATGCGCGACCAATTATAGCTGATTATAAAGCCCCCGTTTGCTACGATGTGTATTAGACCTGTTTCATAATCCAAAGGTATGTTAATATCTGTGATTTCTCCAAATGGCACGAGAGCGGAGTACAGCACCTTCTCATCCACCTCTTCGGATAACCCTCCTGCAACGAGAAATCAATGCCCATCTCGATGTAAAGGTAAAAGGTAAAGTATAGCATTTATGTCAGTATCAGCCAATAAAGGCTCTCGGATGCAGTTTAGAATGAAATGTTTTTTGGCGGCTATTCAGTGCATATACAATACCTTCGACACTCGCATATCACCCTGCCAATGACAATATCGAGCATCTACCCATTTTGGAGACGGGTGTACTCCAGCGGGAGACGGGGATAAATGACTTAGTGACGTCGCTGTCATATACAAAAACAGACCGCATAATATGGGAACAAGAAGCATTATCTAAATAACAACCATTCATACATAGTATACTTTCAGGGAATCTCGATGCTGTGGTAGAATCGATAATCGTAATCTCAGGTTTTCAAGACCCTCACTTAAAATATTCCGGAATTGAAACTTGAATTATGAATCCAGTCTCCCTGAAATAGCAAACACTATGGAGTCTCTTAACAGCTCCTTCAGTCTCACGGGGTGGGTTAAAAAGACATTGGGCAGACACATGAATAACAAAAAACATTATGGTATTTTCCACCATCACCCCCGCCTCCAGGGTTGATGTAACTAAATGTTTTATGAAATTTCAATCCTGTTCTAAAGGAAACATTAATAACAATCCGCACCTATTCTAGTATTTCTACTGACTAGCCCATCAATCTACATATCCAAATACAATATGTACACACTAATAATAATACCAATCTATTTTGTATATTTTTTTAATTGCTTATTGCCGCAGTAAAGCAATTATGGACTGGCAATAAACTATATGTACACATCTGGAATGTCTGTTGATTAAGCCATGTGGTATGTGACATTTTTTTCAATTTTGGTATGTTTTGATGGATATCCGTGTCCCCTGATG
The DNA here is from genome assembly GCA_011762755.2 of Epimenia babai. Taxonomy (NCBI): domain Eukaryota; kingdom Metazoa; phylum Mollusca; class Solenogastres; order Cavibelonia; family Epimeniidae; genus Epimenia; species Epimenia babai. Next base: position 825 of record WURV02161420.1, on the reverse strand, counting down.
TCTATATATACTCGAATTATTTCAGTTATCAGCCTCGATGTATTAGGGTCGATGTCACGGAACTGCGAATAGAAATATAACTGGCGAGACTTTCAATCACACGGTAGTCATTCGACAGATAATGGCTGACAAAATGTACTAAAACAAATGTACTAAATACCACCAAAAGAAATTATATTGCATTCAGACGTAAGTAAGAGCGAATTATTCAGCAAAATAAATTATGCTAACATAATTTAGGGGTTTACATTGAAGAGGCACTGGAAATATCATACTAATCATTCACTTACTAAATTTGTATTCGATTGAATTATTATTATTATTATTTTTATGATAATTAATCAAATTTTATTAAGAGTTGCTATAAAAGTATAGACTATCCTATAATATAAGACTATATACTGAGTCTGCTGGTACAAATAAAACAATAGGCGTAAAATTATAAAACACAATTAGATGATGAGTAAAATAAATGTATTTACCCAATATAAAAATAAATACTACTTGAATACTATTAACTTTAAAGTGTGCAAAATGCAGCAATGAACCCTGTGGCTTTTCATACTGTTAATCTTAGTATTACGTGAAATATAATAAATTACAACGACCAAAAAGTCACAAAAATCAACATATAATATATGTGATATGTCATATATCTTGTATACACTTTTTTACTCTCATTATTATTTAATTTGGCTTCTGATTATGCCAACCTAAGACTATTTGCATGCACAATGGCTACAAGATATGTACATGGGAGAGAAAAAGCATAGAAATACAAAAAATACAAAAATAAATATAGAAATAAATTTATAAATAAAAAGA
>WURV02161409.1:0-15578 GCA_011762755.2 Epimenia babai | reverse complement strand
ATGGTGATGGTGATGGTGATGGTGATGGTGATGGTGATGGTGATGGTGATGGTGATGGTGATGGTGATGGTGATGGTAATGGTGATGGTGATGGTGATGATCATGGTGATGATGATGGTGATGGTGATGATGATGATGATGATGATGGTGGTGATGGTGATGATGATAATGGTGGTAATGGTGATGGTGATGATTATTATAGTGATGATGGCATTGGTGATGATCATGGTGGTGATGGTGATGCTGATGATGGTGATGATGATGAGGGAAAACCAACCTTGCCATCATCATCGATGACCACAATACGGCCAGAATCGTTGGTCACCACTCGAGCCCCAATGGACACATCGAACTCTCCTTTGTGCGCCGCCTCCAGCCACACGTAATCACCCTAAAATGTACAGGTTAGTGAATAACACCTCGTTACAAGTGCTGTAATGTACATGATACTTCACATGTGTGTTACATGAAGCTAGTTAAACGACAACACATATGAGGAAACTGGGGCCTCTTTCTCTCAAAAGTGACCCGAATAATACTTAAATTATATGTCGTGCAGGAGTTGTAGCACTTTTAATTATCAAATTTAAGCGATTTTCAATTACATAATACATAATACTACCTCACAGTAGACTCCGCGAACACAAACTCACTTCAATACAGATCATTCCCAATATTTTGAGCACAAGAATTTTGCTTGTTGATTCTACGAGTGGATAATGTGTATAATGTCTGATTGTCCAATACCCCTCCTCTCCCCCCAGGCCTGTTGATAGCTTTATCTAGGCTATCTTATTCCCCGATATTTTATGTTGTTTACATTGTGATTTTAACTTCTAGTGTGATATTCCCCTCACCTGTGATAATACTATATACATGTTTCATTTATTTTCTTTCATCATCGTTTTCTTTAATTATTGATGATAATTGAAATTTAGGTTTTATGGTTTTTGGCACCTCTAATCATTTTATTATGTGATCTCACCCACTCATCTCCACTAGTATATCACACCATATTACCACCATTCTCAACCTAAACCGGATACTATATTTACGCATCGTGTATTTCACTATTTGTATTGTCACTTGTAATCACTATCTCTTCAGGCTGGTTGTCTATACATACCTATACAGTCCCTATTTCTACACACATTGCTGTATAATTTTTCACCGCTCCATTCATTCACAGTCACTCATGTGTTCCTACCCACCTATTGTTGTTTTTATTGACTACAACCAATCATTATTCTATTCATGTCCAGTATGACCAGGTTCTCTCTACTTATCACACAATAACAGCAACAAGTTGCAACTAGTGATCATAAAATAATTCCCTTTTATGTTTTCCCTTTATGGTGCATCTCTTCGTGTTATCTCAACAATCCAGCGTGTTCTGGACATTGAGTATAAATTTCTTGTGTCATCAATGTTGATCAGTTTCATTTGATAAGCCAGAAGAAGCATATTATATATATACACGAAAGCTTGTTTACGAATAAATTCAATTAGTCTCAAAAGGTGTTACCCGTACATTTTCTCTCACTTTACAAAACTAATACGGCCACTTATATTAGACATTGCTTTCATCATTGTGTAACTTATCTGATTTTTAAACTGTATACATAGTTGGCCCTAGTTTTTGTAATCTGTGAAGCGTCTTTGATAGCCATGTGTTAAAAGGGCACTATAAATCAATAAAATTTCATTTCATATGTCACTGTGCTGGATCGAATTGCATTGTCTTGTAATGTCTGATTATAACCTAAGTTAGTATATCGGCACTATACATCAACTCGTTTATATAAGTGGATGCTGGGACTCTTTCATATCTATGAGTGTCCAGTGAACTGTACAAACCTTGGACAGGATGACCATGACTCGTGCTGGGGTGGACTGTAATCTACGGTGGATGGTGCGGTTGAGCGATATTTATGAAATTCTAGTTAAAGCGCGTGTCACCATGACATCTGAAATCAGAGTTAATAACCCAAGCTTAAACGACTGCTGGAAAGTGATAAAAATCTTCTCCATATATATATTATATATTATACATAATATATGCAATATAATTTATATATCAACGGATTGCTATTAGTAGATCAATTTTTTATACAAATAGACCTCCGAATATTCTAGAAGCTGACAGGACAAAGGCAAAAATGATAAATATCATCGGAATAAATTCATAAGAAGATGACACAATTGAAAATATAATAATGTAATAAATCATTGATGCGCGGTGGCAATAAGTTAAATTCCTTACATTCCCATAAATATATTTTGAGTATAAATTTTTGGCTGTACAGTAGCAGCTGCAAGTTGTGGTACCGTATAATGTAAAATGTTTGCTATTGTGTATAAATCGATTTATTTGATGTATGGATGTGGTGACCTCTTCTGTTGGATTAATAGGGCGGGTCAATTTCTTGTAATAGTTTGGTACTTAATTCGATGTTTTAAAGTTAAAATCCATTAAAAACAAGCATTGTTGAAATATGTCGGCTTGCGGAAAGAAATTACTCAATGTAACTGATGATTCCGATTAAAGAATATCATTAATATCATGGGAGGATTCCAGAGGATTTAACCATAAATAAAAAGTCTATGACACCTCAGAGTGATCACTTGAAAATAAAAAAATTAAAATTCAATGATTTGCATGAATGACTAAAAATTTATCTCAAATTTTATCGCGTCCTATCAAGAACGAAAAATTTATGACATAATCATCAAAGTTTCATCAGCTTATGAAATGAAATGAAATTTATCTGTTTAAAGTTAAAGTACTTATTAGAAGAGCTGCCAAATATACTTTACATGAAACAATAGCCTAATGCTGTGAGATTATAATGTAATTACCTAAATTATATAAAATTAATACCTAACAGTATACACTTTGTGCTTCACGATAAACTCTTTACACTGGAGGTATGGTACATGCTTTGAAGAAATCTAATTCAGACAACGAGAGACTAGACTTTAGCTAAATTGAATGACACATCCTGAAAGAAATCTAATTCAGACAACAAAATACTATACTTTAGTGAAATAAAATGGCATGTCCTTAAAAAATCTCAATCAGACTACAATAGACTATACTTTAGCTCGATTAAATGGCACATCTTAAATCCCAATCAGAAAACAAAATACTATACTTTAGCTAAATTAAATGGCACATCCTCAAAGAAATCTCAAAAAGATAACAAGAGACTATATTTCAGCTAAACAAATGCTCACTGTAAATGTGCATGGTTGTATCTAACATTGATCTGTATTGCCTGTATACTGTTAGATGTTAATTTTATATATCTCGAGTAATTACATTTTTGTCTTAGACCATTGGGCTATTGTTTCATGTAAAGTGTGTTTGACAGCTCTGCTAATAAGTACACTTGAAACAAATAAATTTCATTTCATTAAATTGCACATCCTTGACGAAATCTAAATTCACCAAAAGCATCAACCGTGAAACTCAAGAACTGAATGTCATCAATAAGTTCAACAGTGTCGCGGAAAGATTCAACAGAGATGAGGTCTTTCGTTTATGATGCCCCAACTAGAACCCACATCTTAGCAGGCCTTCTACTTACAAAGATAAGTAAAGTGCCGCGTAATCTCTAAACACTTCCACTATACTCTTCTCTCACCTTTTCTAGTACGGGCCACTCTTGTTTATATTTTTTCTTCAGTCCTCTAATACTTCTTTCGTTGCCTTATCTTTTCATGAAATTTACACTTGTATTTTTCTCTATTTTACCTAATATCTCCTACCCCTTCTGTCACCAACTAGCCACTGGCTTTGTTGCTACCCTCTTGGCTTTGATCTTGGCTTTGTTGGGTTTTCTATTGTCTACACTGCGTATCCTTATACCTACATAGTCCACTCATGTCTTTTCTGCCATTCTCATAAATGGGTTTGTTCCAATACACCTTCTGTGTATGCCACGACCCCCACACATTGCACCTGATGAAGTATACTTGTATACGAAGGCTTATATTAATCATCACCTTAGTTAGGCAAAAATGTTACCTTTACTCTTCTTGATGAAGACAAACATAAATGACTTCCCCTCTCATCAGATGCCACTACCCTAAACAAAACTCATCCAAGACCAACACACAAAAAAGTCTAAGGGAAGATGTTGTTGAAGAGAAATGTTCACATTGCATATATGAACTGACAAAAGATGGGTGGAATATAATGTAAGAATTTAGAATTTGGTGAAGTCTTGTTTGGCACACGACTTTCAAAATAACTTTCAAAAGAGTGAGTTAGTTAATCGCACATAGTCTACCTGTATAACTTTATTCGAGAATTAACTCTGAAGATCCGAGGATGGGAAGAAACTAGTTTCGACGTATTGTCCTTTGGTAAAAAATTACCCGCGAAATATCTTGAGCTATATAGGTCAAATTATTGGGAAATTACTTACTGATTTTGTCAGGTCAATAAAAGATATTATACTAGAGGCATCGGATGTTGTAGCGCACGACAATTTATTGAAATGATCAAATGACACTGGTGACATGAAGTGAATACCTTTTCATACCATGCTATCATAAGTTATTTAGTGAAAAATCATAAGACATGACTTGTATTAATCATAAGATGTGACTTGGACTTATTGAGGAATATAGGGCCGCAAATTGTGGGACGTACTATCGCACGAAATAACGATTGAAAATAATTGAAATATCACAGTGAATGGACCGACCCACATACTACGGTCACATAACGTCTGTCCGTGCAGGCAGGAACACCGGGTATTCTACCCATGAACAATATATAGTCCTATCTTATGGCTTGTACACATAAAAAGATCAAATCTTAGACGAATTTCCCCAAGTCACATAGTGGCGACATGTAGAACCTAGCCATGCGTGTCAAAATATGTGAAAGCGAGAAACGAACGTAATATAACGGCAACGCGTTTCACCACATTAATGTAGAGAATTCACTCACCCAAATGAATCGTGGGTGCTCTGTATGCGATCTTTCGATCGTTCACCACTATGAAACTCTTATTAGATAGTTCATGTCTGTCTGGCTGCCTGGGTCTAGACAAAGAGAATTTCCCATTTTCTTCCTTTTTAACTTTAAATATTAATCTTAAATTTATATTTCCCTCGTGACCCAAATAAAATAAAATCTGTGAGTAATTCTGTTCTGTCCTTTGTAACACTGGGACATGCAATAAGAAATCGAGCATAATTAAAGTATATTTGTCATTCATTAGTTAAAAAGAAATCTTCACAATTAGAAACATTGAAGGCACAGTATCAGTAATAAAAAATCCACAAAATCATACAAATTAAGAAATTTCAATTTAGTTTATTGTAATGAAATGTCAAGTCAGGTTTGATTTAGTTAACCCTTAGTACACCGTTGTCACATAATTGTATTGCTATAGTAATGTATATACAGATATCAGTAGGATATGGGTTAATAATATTTTGATCTATCCATATAGTTATCAATAGCGGGTTCTAAAAAATCGCATAAAAATATAAAGCTACAATGCAGAAATTATGGTAGTGAATACTTCAAAAGTAATAGTATGCTTGGACTAGACATCTGGGTATTATAGAGGCGGAAAAAGGAATTTTCTTTCAAAAATAGAGCCATTTGCTGAATTACCTCAATACCTAAATTATGAGTGTAGGTAAGGCTTGAAAGTAGATTAATAGCTGCATACCATGTAGGAACCATCCAAAAATTTGGTAATTATGTGACATACGTATGGTATACTAAGAGGTGATATGGTAGCCTAGGCCTAATGTACACTTGAATCGCAGAAGTGTTTCGGTATGTTTCAATATGCCTCACCAATCACCAGTGACTATGCCCATAATGTAAAAACCAACTAAGGGCAGGTAAGCACCCGGTGACTTTGGCCGGGTAACCAAAAATCACACCCGATGCGGGGAGATTGATTGAGAGGGGATGAAAACAAAACTGAGAGGTCATTAAAAAAATTAATCTGGAGGAAGGAGAGGCAGTCACATACCTATTGAAGAAAAGACGTCTAAAATGGAAAAACATTGGCCCTCCTCTTCCAAGGTCGCCTAGTGCGCCAACTGCTGTTGCTTCCTGTGTATTTTACAACACTGGCGACTTAGGGATCACGCACGCTACCAGCGAGAACCCAGCGATCACGCGTGATCGCCGGGTTCTCGCTGGTGGCGTGCGTGATCGCCGGGTTCTCGCTGGTCACGCGACAGCCAAGTTGCCGCGGCCAAGTACAGTATTGGAATAGTTCTCAATGAGACGCGCGACTGGTCACGTGACCAGAGCCGCCTAATGCGCGCGTGCCCTTAGGTATATATCCACTATCCACTTCGGTGACTGTAAAAAACCTAAAACGAAATCACTGCAATTTGTGAAGATGCTTAACCCTTATCCTGCTGAGCCTGGATACATCCTTTTACTAACAATCTAGCATGACTAGGGTTAACAATGTGCGTAGAATGCATAATTTGTGTACAGCCACAATTCATGGTGATTTACTAATCTTCGTGACTGTGGCAGTTTGGTATAATTGTCACTACACACTGACATTGTTAGGGTAGTTGATCCACACCTGGTCCGGACAGTATGTGAATAGAAACCACTCATAGACCAACAGATATTACGCCAAGCCAGCCTGGTCATCTTTCTGTCAGTAGGCAAAATTAGGATTGGCTGGTAATGTATAAAGATAGGCCGCACAATGCAATAACCCGGTATCTGACGTCTGGCAGCGTCTGGTTGAAGGCTACATAAACAAAAATCAGGGCCACCAGATAAAACATTTGTGGCGGGATTTTTTGATAGAACTTTCCTGAGTGCAGTCCTTAGCTTACAAAATCCCTCCCTTCCTAATAAATAACATCCATAGTTCCATACAGACCTGCGGTCACCTGATCAATTGGTGCAGTATCAGGAAAAATTTATCACAAAGTATGAAAAATGTCCCGAGTAAACAAAAAATGTCTAAGCAGGCTGTAAACAACACAATCCGTCAGTAATCTTAGAGCATGTCCCAAGGTCGAATGTTTTATATTTGCATAACCTTAACCCTTACCACACTGATTTCTATACATTACATTACTATAGCAATATAATTCTGTGACAACAGAGTGCTAAGGGTTAAGATGAACTGGCAGATTACTGTTGGCTACGTTTGGAGAGGTCAAGTTTATTTCAAGTCAGCTAATCGTTCACCCATACTGTCTACATAAGATAACATAGCCAATATACATGGAGGTTAGGAAGTCCCTACCTCTCCATATGTCTCGGGTATCCAATAAATATATATATATATATTTAATAATTCTCGCTGTATAAAATTATGCTACACCATGTTCACCGGGGCACCTTCCTCAACATATGTAGAAAGTCATTCCAAATGCTGTAGTAACGGCTGACTGCAACTTATTATTAGAATGATCGAGTTGTACCTAAAAGTATAATCATGTGTTGCCAAGTCTCGACCTCTTGAAGGCCGTTTCATGGGTGCTAGGCATGTTACGGAATCACAATTTATGACATAGAACTAACCTCGATATGATTATATGTGGATAGGTAAGGAGTAACGGAAGTTTCCGGAAGTAGCCAATTGTATGTGTATCGAAATATCACCACCTCTCCTTCTTTGAACTATCTATATTTGTCAAACTTCTTGGACGTTGAAAATATAAATGTCCACACGCATGTATCGATCATATATTTTTCAATGCGGTCACAAAATGAAAATATTAAGCCATAAAAAATCGTAGAAATAACTTGTAAAAGTGTGAGTATAAATGTTTACAATAGACATGGGCCTAAGGCGGATAATCAGCGAAATTGTAGGCTACATACACGGCGATACTTATCACAAATTATAGTAATTTCATGTTTCAGCTTTTGATGTGATAAGTATTTATCACTTGTATAGTAGAAGCCTCGTCACACTTATGGTGTAATCACAGATGCCTATTGATACTTATAATCTATCGTTGGTATAGTAGATGGCCAGTCACACTTATATTCTATTAAAAGTTCATTAATCTTTAACAAGGTAGAAGCAGATGCAGCTAATAGCCCTGAGGGTGATACGTGACATATTTAATTAATCAAATTACGTGCCTGTAGCTCCGGAAGAGATGAAACGTGGTTTCCACACTCTGTGGAAGTTAAAGGTATGAAGCATAGACATTAACAACAGAGCCAATCCATCCTCAGGTAATCAGCTACAATTAGTGAGCAACTTCACATGATTAAATTAATCATAATCAATTACCTATAAATGCCTACACTACCTCTATGTTACACCTATGCGACCTCTACAGCAAATCTCACAGGGATATTGCTATGACATAATTAAACCTATGTGACCTAAAACTAGCAAATGCGGGACTGTGGCGTACCAAAGGATAGCAACGCACCACTGGTCACTGAAATACTTCATGCACCTGACAATACACTGATTAATCCTATTTTGTAGAACCTAATTAATACAGCCATTATAGTTATAATTATAGTTATACCTTTATGCACTGACACGTTTCTTTTATTCCGTTATACACTGGGTTTCGTCTTGACATATCGCACGCAACAATCTGATAGTAATATTACGATAATGTGAATACAATTTCGGGTAATGCGATTATTGCCGTTCATGATCATGAAATAGGTAGATATCTAGTCGCTTGATATAAAGCTGATAACTGTTTGTACAAAGTGACTTGACACTTGGTAAATGCAACCATATAAATGTCCAAACACCGAGACACAGGACAAATGTACTCTAATGTAAATACCGCTTTTATGGGAATAATTACAATACAAAAATACATTTTATATCAACAGGATTGACCAAATATAGACCATTAAGTCGTGTTGGTTAGTTTCAATATACCGGAGTTGACAGTACAGGAACTAAACACTTGTGTATGTTTATATACATGTGAAATATTAATGGATTACAGAAAGCTACCACTCGGAAAGCATTTGAAAACTGCGCCCAATGAGCCAACAGTGCCTGATTTCTTTCAGATGACCTAACTAATGACCTAACTAATTAAATATATCCTGACCTAGGTTTCAGAGATGCCATGTTCTACAGGAAAAATCAGCTATAAGCTTTTAATCGATTAGAAGTCTATGTAGAGATCTGTGTACCCTTATATTCTGTCTTATAATAAATACTAATAAAGTTACATCAAAATCACTGAGAATTTCCTGTATGGCACACAATTCCAGGTTATTTTCCCCAATCGGCCCCTTGTTCCTTTTTTTCTGGTGTTTGCCGGCCGTAATAAGAATTACAACAGTATATCGTCAACAAAAAAATGTATTTTTTATTAGTATATAATCTTGTTACTGATCAGATTATTCCGTAATAATACGTAATTCCACTGCTATAAAATACAATGCAAGGGAAATACCTCAAACCTGCGATGTAGATCTCAAGGACCATTGATAGGTGCCCCTTTTATAAACCGACACTTAAATCAAGTGCCATGATAATCTTATACTAATCACACAAAAGTCCACCTCCATGATTCCAAAAGTAAGTGTTGTTCAAATAATATAAATTACAGAATCGACTATATTTTACCTATATTCTATAATGATTGAAGTATTAATTTTTTCTGTATCGAGGCAATCCTGATACTATTGTACACTTTCACAGTCACTGTAACTTATTATATTTGTTTTATATAAATAAGCAATCCTATGGTGGAATTTCAATCTACCAGTCTATTACAATCTCATATTTAACCCTTTCACCGAAAATTACCCAAGTGTTAACTTAGACGCGATGGATTCCTGAACCAAATGTCACTCTTAGTTAATAAAATGTATATTATGTATACGCAACATGTATAAAAACTACTATGATCTCAAGTCACATGGTAATGAATGTCAGTTTAACGATATATATTATAAAAAAACATGGCATCGTACCAGTTTTGAGGAATATACCGGCCAAATGGTTAACGCAGTCAAAATCAATACTACATATGTGACATCATATACAGTACAGTAACTTCTAAGTTCTAACCATAAATATTGAATCAGCTCTTGTTTTAACAGGGTATTTCAGCTTTAACAAGCAACAGTACAATGTAATATGTAGTATTTGATTGTGCTTGTATTACTTGTATTACCCGTGGTTGGTTACTATACAGATTGCATTGTCATTGTGGCATGGTTAATAGCTTGACAATACTCAACAGTTTACCGGTTTGTTAAAACTACATTTTCCATGAAAGCCCATTTTCTATGAAATCTAGATCAACTTGCTTAATATATTGTATGCATCATGGCCACTGAATCAACCAGAATGGACGAATAAATAAAAGCTGTTATATTATATAAAGGTACTTAAACATTCTTGTTTAACACATATAGTGTCACTGATCACGGAAGGCGTTAAATAGAAAAATCGTATTTTTGAAAGTATTACTGTTATAACATATCGTATAACTTGGATGAAAATACAAAAATGTAAGAAACTATCAAAGTCATTATTCGAAACCAAGTGAATTCAGTGTAACAGGCAGGTTTAAAGAGAATTATATATCCAGGTAATCTTGGTAATGGAATATCCGTAACTGGAAGAATTACTTTTTCTGGGGTAATTCAGAAGTGAGATCAACGCGCAGATATTTGGAGAACAAAATATTCCACATTGTTACTTTGCGTTAGTTGTGTACGTAAAAAAAACATGAAAAAAAACTGGCTGTGGTCAGAGCCAGCCCCATGACATCCAAATGGCTGCTCTTCCTGAGTATTTCAATACTTTACACATTTTGGAACAAGCTTACATGTTCAAGTCATTATGCTTTTTATATCACTGACGTGACAAACACCTCTAATCTCAATGTGTTCTACAATGAGTTGAATACCTCAATGTAGAAGAAAAAAATGAGGTAACACCTTTTGAGACCAATTGAATTTATTCGTAAACTCAAATTCATCTCAAAAGGTGTTACCTCATTTTTCTCTTACTTTACAAGACTAATACGGCTACCTATATTATACAACAATATAGAAGGCAGTCTAAGTTTGTAGTTCAGGTGGTACAGTACCAGACCGGTCAAAGGGGGTCGTGGGTTCGGACCATACAAAAGCAAGATTTTTTCTCTGTATTTCTCCATTAGTATTCACGAACCATTTAGCCTTCCCCTCCCCCTAAATATCACACTAACAGGTTACTATGTATCAGCACTCAGTCTTCAAATACCGCATACCGATTCATACCTTTATAGATAAACCACTAATCAATGTGCATCACAACCATACCTCACTGGTAAATTTTTAAAATTCTGTGAGATAATCGTTATCTCATCATTCACGATAATTTTGTTACATTACAGTTACAGTAAGTTACATTAGTGTATACATCGTATTGCCTACAATTAAGTGTCACTATATGGTGTCATACTATATTACTGCACTTAATAAATTATCATCATTATTATCATTATTATATAAAAGTCTGCTGAAATACTCACACAACACAATATTAGTGGAATCATTCTACAAGAAAGCCTGATGTATTAAGACACTGGATGTAGATTTTCGGAACATACCGAGCAACGTAATAAGAATTTACAAGCCATACACGCAAAATGGCCACAATATATCTATATAAATTGGAGCGATTTTATGCTAGCTTTTACCTATTACTTCAGTAGAAATATTAGGTACCTTACTGGATGATTTTCGATGTAATGCAGTTACGTAGTCTCAGTACGCGGAAACCATATTTAAAAAGTTCCATAATTCAAGCGGTGGGCTATACTTTGGAATGAAATTGGCTAGACTTGGCACGTAGACTGCAATTTCCCTTTAACTCGTATACGACGATTATAAGGTAAGGTAGTACCTTATTGGTGTACTCATTGGTATAAACTATGATGTATACGTCAAATATACTATGGTTGAGTACCAGATAGTCACAGCTGGATTATCAAAGACCCAACAAGTGACCTGACCTCAGTATGGATAAATTATACATAAACCATATAAAACTCGTCCTATATATGTTAAGTGTATCAGACATAGATACGTAGGTGAAATGAGAAATGTACTAACACAAGCTTTCATAACTCACTTAAGTATATTTAGTCAGGTATAACAGTGCGTCAGTGTCATCATACCAGACCCTGATGAAGTAAACTTTATACTATAGCTTGTGTTAATACACAGCTCAGTTCAGTTATAAGGCGTTCCTCTATTTATCCTATTATATATGTTGAGTCATCTTACTATATATTCGATAGATAAAGCCTGTACGCTGTAATGTAGACAAAATGACCTCTATGGGTGAAATGAACAAGGTGCCTATAGTGTACACAAAGTGACCTTATGGGTGAAATGAACAAGGTGCCTAAAGTATACACGAAATGTCCTTATGGGTGAAATGAACAATGTGCCTATAGTGTACACGAAATGACCTGTATGGGTGAAATGAACAAGGTGCATATAGTGTATACAATGTGACCTTCTCATGAGTGAATTGAACAAGGTGCCGGAAGTATACACGAAATGTCCTTATGGATGAAATGAACTATGTGCCTATAGTGTACATGACATGACCTTGTTTTGGGTAAAATGAACAAGGTGCCTGAAATATATTCAAAATGACCTCTATAAGTGAAATGAACATGGTGCCTGAAGTGTACATGAAATGTCCTCCTTATGGGTAAAATGAACAAGGTAGCTGTAGTGTACGTGAAAGGACTCTCTCTGTAGGCGAAATAACCAAGGTCTGTACAGGTAAACTGACTGTGACTGTAGGCGAAATAACCAAAGTCTGTACAGGTAAACTGACTGTGACTGTAGGCGAAATAACCAAGGTCTGTACGGGTAAACTTACTGTGACTGTAGGAGAAATAACCAAGGTCTGTACAGGTAAACTGACTGTGACTGTAGGCGAAATAACCAAGGTCTGTATGGGTAAACTGACTGTGACTGTAGGCGAAATAACCAAGGTCTGTATGGGTAAACTGACTGTGACTGTAGGAGAAATAAGAAAGATCTGTACGGGTAAACTGACTGTGACTGTAGGAGAAATAACGAAGGTCTGTACGGGTAAACTGACTGTGACTGTAGGCGAAATAACCAAGGTCTGTACAGGTAAACTGACTGTGACTGCAGGAGAAATAACCAAGGTCTGTACAGGTAAACTGACTGTGACTGCAGGAGAAATAACAAAGATCTGTACGGGTAAACTGACTGTGACTGTAGGAGAAATAACCAAGGTCTGTACGGGTAAACTGACTGTGACTGTAGGAGAAATAACAAAGATCTGTACGGGTAAACTGACTGTGACTGTAAGCGGAATAACAAAGTAACAAAGGTTCATCTGAGTAAATCAATAGTGACTGTAGGCGAAATGACCAAAGTCTGTACAGGTATAATTGACTCTGACTTACGCGTAATTACTTAATGGTCAAAAATGCCAGTTACTAGATGAGAAGATTGTTGCTATACACACTGTACATTACTACATGTTGGTTGGGTTTACGTCTCTATTAATTCATCCAAATAGTTCCAAGTCATCCCTTTTCCATCCCTGAGAAACCCCATAGCATGGCAACTGCCATTATTTGATTTTTGAGTTAATGATACCAACTTTTCACGCCACGCTGAATAGTAGCTGTAAACGTTAATTGTAAACTGTACCCGAGAGCAAGTACTGACTGTAACACAACCAATCCATATTATATTCATCCATTGTGATCTAATGAGTGAAAGAACGACCATATAGGTTTTGACAGGTAAAAAATCACTAATTATAGACTAATGACTAATACTACAGCGTCAATATAAGTGATCAGTGAGAGTGAGTTGGCAGTCCTGACTCTATATATATATATATATATATACGCACAATTATCTAGCTATGCACACATACAAACATACATATATATGTTACACGCTATTTGACAAACTAGGATATTTCTTAATTTCCTAAAATTTTCAGGATATTTGTGAAAGTACGAACTTATTACTTTACTCATTGGTATAAACTCTCATGCATATCTCATCCTTTCAATCAGGAAAATTAGAGACAGCCTGAAAAATTCAGGAAATTAACGAATTACCTGGAATTTCGCCTTAAAAGTGTGACAAATATCCTAAAAAGAAATATCCACCTGCGCTTTCCACGACTGAAGCATTCAAGACCGCTCAGTCTCTCGATGTCACCAAGACACAACACTAGCATCATCTGCTGCGGAAGCTCGACATTCTAAGATGTAGTCATGTGGAAAGGTTAATTAGAGGAATAGAGAGAGAACAGTAACCCTGCATATTGTCTCGCACAAGGATGTGTTTAGACTTCTAAAATCATCGGCGGTAGTGCGGAGAGATGTTGGAATATATGGAATACAAATATGCAAACATTGGAAAAGAAGTGTTCTCCATCTATAAGTCACTCCGTATTGGATGCGTGTGGAAACGAAAGTAGACAGCAACCAAAGGTACAATTATCAAACCTATTCTCAGCAAAGACTATAGCTCTCGCTCACAAGTAGACCTGATTGTTGACATGCAGTCAATGGCAAAGGAATCATGGTGTACCAGGACCACCCAACCAAGTTTTGTGTATTGTGGCCATTAACATCAAATCGTGCCCGTGTAGTGGCATATCATTTGCTGGGCATATTTTTGTCACTTGGAGCACGAGAAATTTTGCAATCTGACAATGGAAGTGAGTTCACGGTAGCAGTGATTGAAGAAGTAAGTCATGTAACCTGATTTAAAAATCGTTCATGGAAAGCCGCGACATATGGAAAGGGTCTGTTGAACGCGCAAACTGCGATATAAAGGACATGTTAGTAGCGTTTGGTTTATTGTTTGGAAGACAATAACTCAGATGATTAGACTGTCAGTTTAAAGTTAGTACAATTTCAAAAGAATTCCTGTTACTATTCCAGAATGAAATGAGCATCTTACGATGCTCTCTTGGAATGCAACTGGAATGCATTTGGTGATCGATATTGAGATGTTTTAAATGTTTTCTTCAGAAAAAAATTAGTGATCTTCAAACTGAAGACGATCTCGTCAACTCTATCAAAGAGAGTCAGGTTCAACAACATGCCACGGACGTTGAAGTAACAAAGGAAGAAGTTGCAGCAATACCAGATACTCTACACGAAACTAAAATGCAATTCTCGATGTCATTGTTGTCTTAATTACAGTAAGAAGTAGTGTGACTACAGATAGTCCTTGTGATAAAGTGTATGCTGTTTTTATGCAGTTGTATCAAGCACATACACAGATATTTAGCTTTTGATCTCTGTGTTATTTTTTTATTCTTGCCAAATAAACTGAAGATCATGTGAAATTAATTCAGGAAATTTGATTTAAGGTGAAATTCCAGGAAATTCGTAAATCTTCTGAAATTTTCAGGCTATCTTTAAATATCCTCATTGAAACAGGCACTTTAAAAATATTCTGGAAATTTCAGGAAATTTACAAATATCATGTTTGTTAACTAGCTAGTAACGTGTGTATGCCAGGAGCAAGATGCGCTCGGGAGCACTTGAGGGTCCCTCGAATTCGAGGAGTCTCTGCCCGTCCACCGTTCTCGGCT
>WURV02161398.1:0-15583 GCA_011762755.2 Epimenia babai | reverse complement strand
TATATATATATAAAAGTCTAGTGATGCAAGTTAACTGATGTCATTCTTTTCTTATTCTTTTGTTTCTCTATGTTTAACCCTTAGCACTCTGTTGTCGCAGAATTGTATTGCTATAGTAATGTAATGTACATTTGTCAGTGTGGGAAGGGTTAAACCTCTCATGAAAAGCAACGCCGCGCCTGTAACCATTTCGCCATTCCTCCTTGCGTATCACTATTATCTTCTGTAGTCATCTCGTGACCGACAAATTGTATGGCTGAGTAAATAGCTTAGCCCACGCGTTGCATTGCGCAGATATGGCCGCGGGCTTTGTCAGGTCTATGTACTTTTCATATATATTGACAGCTGGCATTACCAAAAAATAGAATGGCAACAACACCACTTTTTTCTCGTATTTTATATTGGAGCTAAAATATATAAGGCTTTTCCGGGTTAGCCTACGCAATGACATATTTGGTGAAGTAGTTAGTCGAGTGGTAGGAACACCGGACTCGTAACAGAAAGGTCGCGGGTTCGAAACTTCCCACCAGTTGACTTTTCTGCGGTGATCCTCAGCAAGTCATTTATCTCCGATTGCTGGAGTAAACCTGTCTTTAAAATGGGTAGATGCTCGATATTATCTGTGGCGGGGTGATATGTGAGTATGGAAGGTATTGTATATGCACTGAATAGCTGTCAATTACATCTCATTGTAAAACGCATCTCAGAGCCTTTATTGGCTGATATTTGCAGTCTATAAATGTTGTACTTTACCTTTTATGACATATAGATGTCCTTTATGTATCTATGTATATGTTTATGTATGTATATGTGTGTATGCGCGTGTGCTTGCGTGTGCGTGTGCGTGCGTCTGTGTAAGTGTATGTATAATGGGCTTTTCAAGCCGGGTCTTTTCTGTCCCTTTTATTACCCAAAAAGTGGTTATTCACATGCATTCAATCATGTACCTCAGTGGCCTCTACATCATACTTGATTTGGGGATTTTCCAAATGCTTCTCCAACGCATTCCTTAACTAGTTTTAATCTCTTTTTCGAGGATATGGCTCACACGGCACCCCAGATCTCTCGAGACTGGCATTGTCCGGTAAATCTATGTGTTGACATATACACACACGTATACAGTGTGACCGGCGTCTTTGGGGAGGGCTGCGTGTTGACATACAGATATAAATACGATTATTGGTTTGTCAAGCTTGCAGTTAAGTAAATATAGATATTTCTCGCCCGTGAATACACATGTAAGTATTTATTATAAGTAGACCCACGGAACACAATAAAATTCTCATTCATCTTTCTCGTCAGACCAAAAATCTTTAATTACAGTCAAACCTCTATTAAGCAGCCACTCACGGGAATCACGAAAAAGTGGCCGTTAAGACCGGTGGCCGTTTAATGCAGGTTTGACATTTTGACTAGTGTACATGTCGCGAGGAATTTGAAGTGACCGTTACGACAGGCGCCCGTTTAATACAGGTGGCTGTTCGGGCAGGTTTGACTGTATTCTCTCTTATACTTTACAGCCTTCTAGATTTCTAAACTGACATGACCCCGAAAATATGAAATTTTCGTACCACACGGCTTCAATCAACCGAAAGATATCATGGGACCTGTTATTACGTATTGCCCAACTTCAAATTAACTTGGTTAAGAGGTCCTTTCTGGATATAATGAAACTATTCACAATACTCCACAAAACATTCACCCCCGAAGCTATAGACTGCCTACAAACTGTGATTGCTGGATGAAAATGTCACGTCTGTCAAAGTCAACGATCATATGTATTCACGCATGAGAAATGTATGGAGAAAAGAACGGTCTAGTGGGAAAATAACCAAATCACTTGGGTCGTAGACAAATTAATGCAGTGGATTTATCATTACATAATGGGTAAATATTCCAAAGTCTTTTAGATGTGACTACTATTAATGATATAGTACATATATAGGCTCATTTATGGCTTATTAAAAGTAGTCACAAGACCCGAGGCCTACAGGTATACAGATAAAATATCTTATGAATTGGGGCATGGGACATTTTTTAGAATAAATGGGGATCATTTCACCCTTGTCCAAGTTTCTTTAGTTTTTGCTGCTTGAAGCAGGGTCACTACATGCACCAGGTCTAAGCAGTAGGTTCCTGGGTCACTCATTGCACCAGGTCTAAGCAGTAAGTTCCTGGGTCACTCATTGCACCAGGTCTAAGCAGTAGGTTCCTGGGTCACTTCCTGGGTCATTCATTGCACCAGGTCTAAGCAGTAGGTTCCTGGGTCACTTCCTGGGTCACTCATTGCACCAGGTCTAAGCAGTAGGTTCCTGGGTCACTCATTGCACCAGGTCTAAGCAGTAGGTTCCTGCCTCACTCATTGCACCACTGGCAGAAGCAGTAAGTTCCTGGGTCACTCATTGCCCCACTGGCCGAAGCAGTAAGTTCCTGGCTCACTCATTGCACCACTGGCAGAAGCAGTAATTTCCTAGGTCACTCATTGCCCTACTGGCCGAAGCAGTAAGTTCCCGGGGCACTAATTGTACCACTGGCCTAAGCAGTAAGTTCCTGGGTCACTCATTGCGCCACCGACCTAAGCAGTAAGTTCCTGGGCCACTCATTGTGCCTCAAGCCAAAGCAGTATGTTCCTACTAATCAAGATAAACTAAGTGACGGCGTGGTGCACACGCTACTGTATACAAAAACACGAGACTGCTGATATCGTAGATAAAATATCGTGTTGATAGTAAAACGTACAAATTTTCGGTTGTGATTAGGCCTCCATATTTTATTACGCTCACAATTTATAAATATTCGAATAAAACGTGTACTAGAACATTTCAAGGTAAGGCTAGGTGCGCACTTAGTGACCTTGGTCGCGCGACCAGGATTACACGTCAGACGACATTTTTGTCGCGATTTCCACTGGTCGCCACTATTTATGAATCGCTGCTACCAAGTCCATTAGACTTGCAACGTTTATTAACAAGTCTCACGACTGGTCGTGGAGCCAGAGTCACTGAGTGCGCTGGCCCTATTTTATCTTCAATTTATATAGATTCAATTTTTCACCAATTTTATTGATTACGAGCTCATTGAAAAAGACACTTAGCTTCATCAAACTATATGCGAAAGTTTGCGATCAAGAATATTACTTTGTCTATAAAAGCTGTCAAAATTGATCTCTTGCTTTATGTCTTTAATAACCACGGCTAGTCTCTCTTGTAATAGGTGACATCACACAATTTTATGACTTACTATTACTAATTCTAGAGATCAGTAGATAACCCCATTCCTTCGTCCCACGTAATATTAGGAACCCAACACCTCCCCTTGAGGTAAGCTGAACATAGGTTAAGAAGTTTACGGAGTACAAAATCAGTGAGGTTTTGAAATGTATTTATGTAAGAAAAATTCAGCCGTCAAAAAAGTTACACCTAATCTTCTTTCTACTTGAGTGTCAACAAATTACCGTAACATAGCAAACATAATTATACACGAGGAACTTTTAAAGGATTTTATAACAGCTACAACCCATCAACAATGAATTTATCCGCTCAGTAAATCACATAATTGTGAAAAGTCAACTTTAATGGATTTATATTCGCAAATATAAATTATGAAATGTAAAAAATCGTTGAGTAAAGTGGTAAGATAGACAAAGTCCATATCTGTATTCAAAAGCAGATAGAGTACTATCCCAATAACTCTACGATATGACTGTTAAACTTAGTCAACGCTTCTGGCCATTGATTGACTCGCCACACCCCAAACTTGTGCGGATATGTGATGGGTTTTCAAGGTGCCTTCCTATCGTTTGTATGGAAAAACTTAGCTTAAAAACCACTTTCGATATGGAGCAGGTTTTCAATGTAGATAAGCCTGTATATATTGCCCATGGCGATATAAAAATATCTCTTGGTCTTCAGCCTGTAATTTGTACGCGTTCATCCAAATATTGTAGAATTCTGCAAGTGCACCAAAAACCTGGCAAAAATATTACAGAATTCTCATATTGTCACCGGTAATTGTGAATCCAAATAATATTTTTTATCTGCAACGTTGCATTCAGAGCTGGATTATGACTCTTTGGGCCCCAAGATTGATGACATTGTGGGCTACTCGGGCAGAGCGACCCTCTAACTTGTTCGAAGAGCCTTAAATATTTTTTCTTGTGATACATTTCAGCTTTATTTGCATATCTGAAATTAACCTTATTGCAGGTTCTTTTATAGAATATAACAGCTTTTATAGCTTGTCTGTCGGTTGTCAATAAAAATATTCTTAAAGAGATACCTTTTTTATTATTTACCGCAAACGAATCTAGCACATATTTGCACCCAACTGTATCAACGGAATTGAATCTTTTAGAATCTAGAAACTTCGAGCTGTCATTTCTAGTCACAGGTCAGGAGCATCGACTATTAAAGGCGAAATAATTTGAGTAACTATAAATAAAAATCGAGGCAGAATTTCATGTTTTTAAATTACATATGGAAATGTTTTAGCGAGGATACCCAGATTTTCAAAGCTCTCCAATGCAACCTATAAGAGCTTATAGTATAATCCAGCTCTGGTTGTATTATTGTATATGGGGAGTGTTACGTGTATGCACGGTGTATGTGGCATTGTATGCCATAAAAAATGTGGGAAGGACATGACGTCACATGCGGTACGTCAAGTTGGTGACATTGGAGGTGACAGAACATACATGATTGAGTAGCCATATTGGTTTTATTAAGTAAGAAAAAAATGCTTTCGAGAGAAATTGAATTGATACATAAATGAATTGTAATAAGCTTCCTCAGGCTAATCGAATATCTCTTGGATTGTTTTTTTCTTATAAAAATGTAGAACACTTGCGTGCATTCGCGGCATCATATGCCATGGAGAATGTAGCAGACGACATTACGTGACGCGCGTACAGCGTCCTAAAAATGAAGCAGACCACATGACGTAATGCATCCATGCATTGTATTCGGCATTTTATGCCATGGAAAATGTAACAGACAACATGACCAATGAATGGAAGGTAAGTTTACGAGAAATTATTGTTTGTGCAATTGCAAAATTCAGCTATTAAAAACCTACAATCATGCTAATTTTACGAATTCTTTGACAAAAATCTACGAAATATCTTTTTATCGATCCATTTATCTGAATACTACCCGCCGGTGGTGCAAGAAACGACGAAATTGCATGAAGTGCTTATCAACTTTTAGAAATAATTTAAACGGTAGTTCTTAACAATTGCATTCCAAATTCACGATTCGTTTCGATATTAAACATCAAAGACTGTGATTCATAAATTAATAATTAATACATAATCATCTAATTATGGTTATTCATCCATTACAATGTACAATAACAAAATAACCAACGCTTCGGTCATTGGGAAACAATGATGCATTTTATAATGCTTTTATACGAATAATATAGTTCTGGTGGTCATGACTATAAAGTATAAAAACATAGATTGGCTGAATTTTACTTTCCTTTATTGAAGGTGTACTTCGGGTAAAAGTAATTTTACCTACACAGTTATAATCAATTTTTTTATTTGTTCTCTATTTTTTACGATCGATTGCTGATATGTTTTTTAAAGTTATTACCACAGAGCATGTTCACTTTGGAATATTGAATTAAATGTTACATACAAT
The DNA here is from genome assembly GCA_011762755.2 of Epimenia babai. Taxonomy (NCBI): domain Eukaryota; kingdom Metazoa; phylum Mollusca; class Solenogastres; order Cavibelonia; family Epimeniidae; genus Epimenia; species Epimenia babai. Next base: position 9,941 of record WURV02161398.1, on the reverse strand, counting down.
TCTCAGATTGGGTGATGATTAACTGCGTTAAAATTTAAAAATCCCCTTAAATAATACTCGTTACGAGTCAAGCTGGACTTTTATTCCACCCTTTAATAAGAACTAGTTTAAAAAGGCAGAAAATATAATTAGAAGATACGTATGAAGACTAGTGATTATGTTCCACAATTTATCCCCTCGGCTCAAAAATTTTCACATCCTTGGTTGAATTTTAGACACTTATCAACTACAATGTGGGTCTTAACATGGAGCGGGCATTGAAGGAACTTTTTAAATGATGACCACTACGAGAAAAAAAATGGCAAAAACTGCAAAGTTGATATTCACGCGTTAGGATGCCAAGACATCTCGCTGGGAGTGAAATGAGGTGGTTTTTAACGATTACTATCTCTAAACATCGGGGCCACATATATATTCCTAATTATTTCGTCCTGAGTTTCAATTTTGAAAAAAATACGGGACTGAGAACAACGTGGGGATAACAAAGTCAAGACAAAAAAAATCTGCAGTAGAAAAGATTCAATTTTGCTGATTTTTGATAAACAGATGCCACGATCGAGCGTATCACATATACAACATTAATCTCAGAGCATAGTTCATCCAACAGTAATCTGATGGCAACAGCAGATGTGTTTGATATTTTAAGCCAGGGATCACATTGAGGGAAAGAACTAAATGTTGCGGGCCTTACACTTATACAGGTACAGATGACGCGCTTACACATTTGTAAATCGAAATGACTTGAGTCTGGTTTTTTATTCTAGCGTTTATTAAGAGGCTGCAATAAAGACCCTTTGACTTTTAATCTATCATCAGGTGATTTTGAATGTACTGAATGAAGTTACTTTCAAGAGGGATACCTGTATAACTATACAACAACTGAAGCTGTTTCATTCGGCATGAATTTTGCAGGAATAATACCCAAGTTCATCGGAGAACTGCAATTTTCAAAAAAATGGATCGCAGTTTGTCGGTGGATTACAGAGTTCCCATGCCGGGGTAAGATTACCCAGGATAAATATTGACAAGTCTGATAGTTCGCAGGGCGAATATTAAAATCTGGACTTTATTTAGAAAACATTGGCATATAGTGTTGCAGGTAGCGGATATAACTCCCGCTGTTTCTTGACACGCACAAAATCGTTCGCCTTAACAACAAATTCCTTCATTTTCTCTTTCATTCAGAACAATATCACCAAAAACATTTAATTCTACTACAAAATTTCCTATCGACATCAAAAACAGTAAATCAACAATGGAAATTTCTAGAAAAACTCCTTTTGCATTTGAAGCAAACAGAATTAATTGTTATATTGCAATGTAGAAGGCCTAAAAACAAGACAAACGTAACGACAGTCCAAAACGAGGGATCAACCTTCCAGAAATACATATGCGAATGTATATATACAATATTAATTACAATAATAATTCACAGACTTACAAATATATAAATTTATACTCAAAATATTCCAATCAAAGAGTGAAATTATTTACACAATCTCCTATTTACAAAATCCCGTCACGAAATCATGACGAACGGTGCAAAATATGAAAGTCAATGTATCAAATGTCGCTATTTAAATTACTGTAGTGGATGTGATGCAATTTTAATCAAATTTATACATGATCATTTACACGGCTATAATATACTGTAGCAAAATCAATCACAAAACACGTTTCACAGTCGATAATTTCACGGATTCACACGGACTCATATTTCGAGGCCTTTGTGAGTGCATAAACTTGATTTTTGTAGCATCTTCGATACAAGCAGAAAGGATGGTCGCGTGTTTTTTCGAAAAAAAAACTACAGGCGTGCGATCTTAATGAGAAAGCATGACAACAGAATGACAATAGCATGACGATAGCTAAGTCATGGTGATCTGTCCCTGAAGATTTCGATATTGTCTTTCCTGATATTGATAGGCAATGTTACGCATGCACAGTACGTAGTAAATGTCTTACAGTTCTCTTTTGCTAACAACGTGGCCTACAGGGCATTGTTATCCTCATGGCGCATTTTATGATGGGTTATCTCGAACTTTATTCTCATGGCTATTTGGGAAACTCAACATTGGGCGAATAAAATTAAATGGGAGTTATTTACCCTCTCCACTGAGTATAAGTAATGATCTACTGTGTTTGGATGACCTTTTATAGTTTTTGAGTAATGACATATTGTGTTTTAATAACTCCTTATTGTATTTTGGGTGATGACTTATTCTGTTTGGATTACCTTTTATTTTTTTTAGGATGACTTATTCTCTTTGGATTGCCTTTCATTGTTTTTTGGGTGATGACTTAGTCTGTATGGATTATCTTTTATTGTTTTGGGTGATGATTTCTTGTATTTTGATAACCTTTTTTAGGGTGACAATCCATTATCACACATTCTGTTCTGGTAACGATCGATAAAGCTACGATAGTGGTGTTTCTGCGGTAACCCATCGTGTTTGTGAGTGGCATTGTTTTGGTAATCATCTACTGTGTTTTAGGAAATTGCATTTGGCTAACGATCGTTCAATTATGTGTGGGTATTGATTGATCTTCATTAAAAGCTTGTAGATAAAGTGATATTTTGCATTAGTCATACAATCTTTTGTGTCCAGGTAAGCATCTAGCATGGGAGTAACCATCTTTGTGTTTACCTAAACATTTTTTGTGATCACCTACTCAGCTATTTTGTTTGGGTAATCATCCATATAGTTTGGGTAATCATCCACATAGTTTGGGTAATCATCCATATAGTTTGGGTAATCATCCATATAGTTTGGGTAATTATCCATATAGTTTGGGTAATCATCCATATAGTTTGGGTAATCATCCATATAGTTTGGGTAATCATCCATATAGTTTGGTTAACCCTCTATTCTGGTTCAGTAACCAACCATTCATTCTGCTTGGCTAACCATCATTCAGGTTTGGCTAGCCAGCTTTTTTCTTTGATTAGCCATCTATATTGTTCCGGTAACCAGCTACTATGGGTAACCATCTCTCAGGACGGTGTCTCGTGGCTGGATGATTGTACCATCCACTTATCCCACAAGATAGCATCGTGAGCAAACGCCAAAAGCTGGCCTCATGAACAAGTGTCACGCCACAACGAGCTGGAATCATGTCTTTCAGAGGCGTAAGAAGCTCCCGTCTCTACCGGGAAACCACGAGCGGATCTCATGACTTCGGTCATTTCATGAGTTTCAGTTGGAGCCTCGATGAGAAACGCTTGATGCGTGATGTCACCGACTTGTCTGACATCCTTGGCATTCCCGTAAGAGAGTAAGATGGGCTCGGTGGTGCCGTCGATAGGTATTCTGAAAGGTGTTGCGAGGTCATTAAAACCAAGCTCAAAAACTGCACTAAAAATCGAGTGCAGTAGTAAAATGCCTGGTGCCCGGCAGCCAAAATTAGTGTTTTTTCCGTAGAGTGAAGGTGTTGGCAGTGAAGCTTGTTGGACATAGTCGAGGGTGCGAATCTTGAGCTGTACCAATTGGGATTTTTCCGTTGTACCATTGAGCAAGGACTTAACGCTTAGCACTCTGTTGTCACAGAATTGGATTGCTATAGTAATGTGACATGAAGATGTCAATCTGATAAGGGTTAAGTGGGTGGTATAGCCATTGGTAAGAATGATGTCTACTTGTGGCAACACCGGTGAAAAGTATGCATTGGGTATATGGAAATATACGACGGGTTGCTGACACTTGCGCTAATGCTGCATTCACCAAACTGACGGTTGCTAAGCTACGAAAGGAAGGTTAAAGTTGAACACGGAGGTATAAGATGTACATACTCTAAAAGCTGACTGAATGTTAAAGTGTTAAAGACATTATATATGAACTTTACAATGTATATAATCCGAAATAATCCGAAAGGCTGACTGACCATTACTGGACGAGCAGGAAGCTTCTCTGGCAGAGAGAGACTTGGTCAATTGTTTCCTGTAGCCTAATCGGCTGCCCATGCGATGCAGCCGTTCTGCCAATGTCTTCTGCTTCATCTGGAAAGTGCAGTCCTGATATTTATACTTAGTAAATAATTAAAATACAGTAATACCTGAAAGCGGCTCCGCTGATTGAGGTCTGCCTATGTATGTATGTATTTATAGGCTGCTACCGAAGTAATTGTGATGAACCATCCTGGGCCCTTATACAAAGCTAGCCGATTAATGTGGTTAACAAGACGATATGATTAGCCGCACGTATAAGAGGTGGGGGGAAAACACATTGTGTGAGTCTGGGCAGACAAATGACCTTTTTCCATTCATGCCCCTGGTTCCAAATGTCTACATATGAACTACACATGTCGTACCCTGGCTAACCACTGTAGTGTAGATAGGAGTGGGCATCTTTCTATCGATGTGTCTGAGTTTTGGATGCACGTATTGTATCTCGTGGTAATGTTGATAATCATGGTGAGATATTTTTAACGAAGAGCGTCGTTCCTTGAGATAACCAGAAAATCAAGGCCATAAACATTGATGTTTTCAGATATTGCAGAAATGTCTTACGAGCTTTTCCATAATTTATTAAATAAACAGGTATCACCACAGTGGATCAACTTTCTCCAGTCATTGTTATTCTTGCTGCTCATGAGGATGCAGAGAACAGGAAAGACTGAAGACAGTTGATTCGCTGCTGACCACTGAAGGTGAACATCCAAAACACAAATGAGATCAAATAAGTAACTTTCTATGCTTCTTTTTCTTGTGACAATTTATCAATTTTACAGACTCATGCTTGAAATTTTACAATCATCCACTTGAATATAAATCTGGCGTGAGCAGGGAGAAAAAAAGAAAAGGAAAAGAGTAGACCAAGGGTGGCTAATATTCTATTGCATGAAAAAACATGGTGTACGGTAAATGATACTCTAAATCATAAACAAATGCAGCCAGCATCTTTGAGAACGACGATGGTTTGTGACTCACCCAGACACTCTGAACATTCACAACTCAAACTAAGCAACCGGCCGCACTCACCGGTTCCATCGTTTCCATATCCAACAGTTCGCGATCCAACAAGACGAACTTTCCACGCGTCTTCCAGCGTGTTTGAACCATGTGGACGTTCTCGTCGTCAGACAGGATGTGCCGTTCAATCAGGTGACCTCCTGCTCTGCGATTAGCGAGAGTCTGAGTATCCGATGAAGGCAGCTCAATCTCCTCGACCAGGACGAAGTTACGCGGATCTTCGGCTCGTCTCACACGGACCATGGCCTGAATTACATCAGTTCAAGAAGTCCATACAGACTTTTTCGGAGCGAATTTCTAACAAATCCATTTTATCATCACAGAATAGTACTGTATATACCTGCCTATAAGACGGTTTTTAAAGACAAAATTTCAATCCTTAAAGTCTACCCCTCGTCTTACAGGCGGGCCAATAAAGATAAAAAAATTTTGGGCAGTGAAAATATATATTGTGTCAACGAACTATTCCAAGATGATGACTAAGTGCATAATGGTATTGTAAATATTGTAAATATAGTGTATATACAATGTTCAATAAAAAATAAAATCAACACATTTTGCGTTCGTCACATTTATTAAAATACAACATAGTACCTTACATAAGGTAAGTTTCCCATCCAAATTATAATGGCGGCCGATCACTGTGAATGACTGAAGAAGGGGTAGCACCTTCAAACTTCACCCTCGACTTATAGGCGGGTCAAGAGCAAAACCACGATTTCGCCGGCCGAAGTTGGGATGTCGACTTATAGGCGGATCGACTTATAGGCGAGTATATACGGTATATTATCAACCAGATCCAGAATGTACTTTAAATTTGAGACCTTCTGCCATTAACCAGAAAGGAGCTTTGACTTTCGCGTTAAAATTTTTAGTATCTTACAAACACCCGATATATTTATACCACCTAGATATTTCAGCAGTTTATGGGGTAGGGTTACAGACAATTACAGCGGTTGTAATAATAATAATAATAATAATAAATTAATGCCAATGTCTTAGAAAAACTTCTTTTGAATCAAGTTGCACCACCACCTACTCCACACCCAGCAAAGAAGGCTGAAGCAACCGTTAAGCCAGCCATACAATGAAGAAGGCAATGTGCTCGTGGGAGGGGGCGTTAATGATATGACACTCTAGCTAGAATGAGGTGGTTCATCGGGTGGAAAATAACCAAATAAAGCGAATGACAATTTGCTTGACCAAAATGACCACATAAGAGACAGTAATGGCAATACAAGTGTTAAATGTCAGCTATTTTCAAGTAGTCGTAGACTGGAATAGATAACGGAATAAAAGTCAAAGTGTAGACTGGATGATAGAACAAAACAGAAAGAGAAGATTGGAATATAGAGCAGACAAAACACAAAAGTACAGGACGATATAAGCTACAGACAGAATGGTGGACCGTAATATAGACGGAATATCAATCGCAATATAGACTTAGAAGTCGCTGGTTCTCAGGGCTTTATGCGACGTGTTTGATTGGTCAGTCTGCAGGCTGCATTTTTGAAGAAATGTACCACAGTTTTCACATAACAGACAGATGTTTGCGCTGCATTAAACAGCCCTTAACGGGCATCACCTGGGTGATGATATCGAGGGCGAGGCTGGATACAGGAGGGAAGAAATGTACCACAGTTTTCACATTACAGACAGATGTTTGCGCTGCATTAAACAGCCCTTAACGGGCATCACCTGGGTAATGATATCGAGGGCGAGGCTGGATACAGGAGCCCTGAAGATTGTGTATGGCTGATCCGGTGACACGTTGTACACACAAACCAGGAACATGTTCTCATCCGAACCCCAGTCATCTTCCTCACTCTAGTATACATACATCAAATATACGGTCGAAATACATAGGCACATACGCGTATATTGGATTTGTTTCGATATACTACCTCCGAATTGGGAAAATAAAAAAAATAACGGAAATATTGTAATAATTATAGATCATTATAGATAATTACACTTAATTCAATAAGTAAGATTGTTATATTAAAAGATGTGATTTTAGTTAATATTAAGTGGTATAAATTTAACAAGATTATTACATAAAAAGGTATAGTAACACCCACGTCATGAGATTAAAATGTGTAATATTAACCGGATTATCATGTATGATAAAATTCATTAGATAAAAAGGTGATATATTAACCAGATTATCACACCGAGGTTGTGACATTGAAAGATGTGATATTTACGAGATTATTATACATGTTTAAAGGTATGATATTAACATCACCTGAAAATAATTTGATAACGTGTACAAACTGATATACAAAAATTATATTAATTAGGTTATTGAACTAAAAGATATATCAATAAGAATTTTAAATAAATAAGCATGATATTAACATAATATTGACATTAAAAGGTGTGATATGTGCTGTATCTATTTATTATGAACAAATCAATACGAAGAAGGGCGGGCAATAATAATTGTTGATGAAAAATTTTATTGCGTGTAATGAATGTAATGAAGTCACCTTTGTCTCTTTGGTCATGCTGCCTGACATCCATCCGCGGCTGCCCGGATCCTGTGTGAAACATTAGGTTCATGTGTCACTAACTATACTAAAACCCACGTACGATGTATGGTATTCATTAGGTGTGCGTGTGAGTCGATACCGATAGAGGAACGAATGGTAGCACCTGTTAAGACTAATAAAAATACATTGGACCTTGAGCTTTGACATATACAAGGACCTGCTACATCGCGTGAAAGTTGTGAAAGTTTGTGTTTTAATGAATTTTTGTCACTTTCAAATGGTACCACCATTCGTTCTTTTTATCTATCGCATGTATGTCCGAATAAATAAAATTACCGGTATCTATCACGTCTACCATGTCTCCATTTGGGCACTTATGGATGACTTACAGCCATGTTCTTGCTACGTGTACTAGCTAAAGTGGGAACTCACGGATGATTTACATCCATGTACTTGCTTTGTGTACTTGGTGTACTAGTTAAAGCGGGAACTCATGGGTGACTAACATCCATGTACTTGCTTTGTGCACTTGCTAAAGCGGGAACTCATGGGTGACTAACATCCATGTACTTGCTTTGTGTACTTGGTGTACTTGCTAAAGTGGGAACTCAGGGATGACTTACATCCATGTACTTGCTTTGTGTACTAGCTAAAGCGGGAACTCAGGGATGACTTACATCCATGTACTTGCTTTGTGTACTTGGTGTACTTGCTAAAGCGGGAACTCATTGGTGACTTACATCCATGGACTTGCTTTGTGTACTAGCTAAAGCGGGAACTCAGGGATGACTTACATCCATGTACTTGCTTTGTGTACTAGCTAAAGCAGGAACTCAGGGATGACTTACATCCATGTACTTGCTTTGTGTACTAGCTAAAGCGGGAACTCATGGGTGACTAACATCCATGTACTTGCTTTGTGTACTAGCTAAAGCTGGAACTCATTGAATGACTTACATCCATGTACTTGCTTTGTGTACTAGCTAAAGCGGGAACTCATGGATGACTCGCATCCATGTACTTGCTTTGTGTACTAGCTAAAGCAGGAATTCATTGGTGACTTACATCAACTTTCTTGCGCATTATGAACTTGCCGCTGCCCTTCCACCGATTCTGAGCTTGTAGCACCTTCTCGCCAACATCGAGGATGCGCTGCTGCCCCACCTTCTCTTGGTCCTGCTTCGTCCAGCTGCTGTGCACATCCTCGATAAGGAGGTAATCGTCGCTGTTCTCCTCATTCTGTCCTGCTTTTATCAGGGCCTGAAACACAAGATGACCACCATAGAAAACCTAATCATTCAGTTCCGCCTTTACCAGAGCTGATAACAAAATGATCACCATAAAAATGGTCATTCATCTGCATTAATAATGGCTACTCAGCATTTTGGAAGTTTGACTTGAGAATAGTCTGATAAATGAACTAACTGATTTGTCACATACTTGACAGATTGCTTCCTGGACCAACGTATCTTGTGTGACCTTGAGAATGACGTACTCATCGGGTGATGTAAGGCCAAACACGCTCACAAAGAACATGCGTCTTTTGTGTTTCATAGGCAACATCGGACTCATTTGCTGTGAATGGACATTGGACAATGGCCATGAAATCAAACGAACAGTGACCATGGAATCAAACAGACATTGATCATGGAATCAAACAAACAGTGACCATGGAATCAAACAGACATTGATCATGGAATCAAACAGACAATGGCCATGAAATCAAACAAACAGTGACCATGGAATCAAACAGACATTGATCATGGAATCAAACAGACAATGGCCATGAAATCGAACAAACAGTGACCATGGAATCAAACAGACATTGATCATGGAATCAAACAAACAGTGAACATGAAATCAAACAAACAGTGACCATCGAATCAAACAGACATGATCATGTCTGTTTAATTCAATTCAGTCCATGGAATGCAACAGACATTTATCATGGAATCAGACAGACATTGGCCATAGGTAAAATATCTGAGAGAATCGCGCGTGGGATCAACAATGTTACAGTTGCGTGTGCACTCACATCTTTGATGTCGGTCTTGTCAGCGATCAAATCGCGGGGTTTGAGGGCGTTCGATCGCTGGCGACCGGCGCTGTCCGTGAGAACGTTCGGCTTGCCACATGCTTCGAGCAGTTCGCCATGCTCGAGCTTCGAGAAGATGAAGAGGGTCGAGATGTCGAGGGTTTGGTTGTTCGGTCCGAGCAGTCGCACGTGTCTGTAGCCTGGTGTTAGGTAGGTAAATCTTCACGATTATACCGCACTTGGGTGGATTCGAGACGACAATTTCTTAGAGAGGAATTTAATTACAGTAATAATCTGGGGGGCAGCTGGCGTAGTGGTTAGAGAGCTTGACTTTGGATCCAGGGGTCCCTAGTTCAAACCCCGCTCTAACCAGTATACTAACTGTGGCGTTTTTCAGGCTGAAAGCGCCTTAAACCCCATTGCCCATGGGGGTCTGGGTAGC
>WURV02161387.1:0-15588 GCA_011762755.2 Epimenia babai | reverse complement strand
CGGCCAGGATCGCGTGGCAAACGGGGATCCGCCAGCGCTTGGACGGATCGACCTTCTCCTGGGCCTCCACGATGATCACGGCGCCAACGGTCGAGTCGTTGGGATCCCGGTACAGCAGGACGAGATCTGGAAAGTAGGGGTGAATGGTCAGATCCCGCTGGTTGCTCCGCTCGGCCTCGGCTCGACAGGGTGCGGGTGTCCCGGATACGGGACGCGGTACCTCGAGGAGGTCGAAGGCGAGCCAGGGGTCGTCTTCGAGCAGCCAGAGGATGCCTTGGTGAAGGGTGCCTGGCACACTTGTCTGCTCGGCCCCAGACGATCGGTCTTGCAGACTTTTTTGTCGGCCAGAGAAAAACGTCGCTCCTCGCTCGGGCCTTCGATACGGTGAGCCCGATGGCGCCCTCGCCGAAGATCCTCATTGTCTACACGGGTGGGACGATCGCCATGCGCAAGACGCCTCGCGGCTACTCGCCGGAGCGGGGCTACCTTCAGTCGCTCCTGGAGCGTCACCCTCACTTTGGCGACGCCGAGCTGCCCGAGTACGTCATCGAGGAGTTCGACCCGCTCCTCGACAGCTCGAACATGAACCCCGGCCACTGGCTGCGCATCGCGGACATGATTCGCCGTAATTATGCCGACTACGACGGGTTTTTGGTGCTCCACGGGACCGACACCATGGCGTTCACGGCTTCGGCCCTGAGCTTCATGCTCGAGGATCTCGCCAAGCCCGTGCTGCTCACGGGCTCGCAGGTGCCACTCGAGCAGATGCGCAACGACGCCCAGCACAACCTGCTGACCTCGCTGCTGATCTTGGGCCGCTACCACGCGCGCCTGTCCGAGGTCATGGTCCTGTTCGCCAATCGGCTGTACCGCGGCAATCGCACGACCAAGGTCTCCGTCGATCTCTTCGACGCCTTCGCCTCGCCCAATTTCCCGCCGCTGGGGCGCGCGGGCATCGACATTCGGATCAACTGGGAGCTGACCTTGCCCGCGCGGGCGCGCCAGCCGGACCTCGACATGCTCGAGATCGTCGAGCTCGGCGACGCCGTGGTCGGCGCGTTTCGCCTGTTCCCGGGCCTCAAGCCCGCGCTGCTCGATGCCGTGCTCGCGCCGCCGGTCCAGGGCGTGGTCCTCGAGTGCTTCGGAGCCGGCAACGCGCCGACGCGCGACCGTGCGTTCATGGAGGTGATCGAGCGGGCCACGGCGCGCGGTGTCGTTCTCGTCGCTGTGACGCAGCCAACGCGGGGCTCGGCCAACCTCTCGCTCTACGCCACGGGCCGAGCCCTGCGCGACGCGGGGGTCGTCAGCGGCTTCGACATGACCACCGAGGCCGCCCTGGCCAAGCTGTTTTATTTGTTCGAGAAGGGGTTTTCTGCGGAACGGGTCAAGCGTTTGATGCAGCAGTCGCTGGTCGGCGAGCTGACCGAGGCGGGCGTGGGCCGCGGGGACGACTTCGAGACCATGCCCTGGACCATCGCCGACCGCGAGGGCTGAGTGAGCGCGCGGTGGTTTGCCTCCGGTTGCGAGCGCAGTCGTGACGGCGAGCGGAGGGCGTCGGCGAGCTGAGGACGTCGGCGAGCTGAGGACGTCAGCGAGTTGGGAGCTCGGTGAGCTGGTGGCGTCGGCGAGCTAGGCACCCTCGCCGAGTTGGGTGGTGTCGCCGAGCCGGGCACCGTCGAGAGTCGAGCCGCGCCAGAGCTCCCGGTCGATCGCGACCGTCAGCTCGTTGGCCGTCGGGTGGATGGCGACGAGCTCGGGGTCGCTGACTCCGGGGATGAGCGCGAGCGTGCGGCGGCCGCCGGTGAGCTCGACGCGGCCGTGTTCGAGGATGAGGTTGCGCAGGCCCGCGGAGGTGGTCAGCTCGCGCCAGGCCGAGCCAGGTGGCGCGAGCTCGCGGAGGTGGTCGTCTCCAGGCGTCAGCGCGAGCGCCGAGCTGTCGCCGTAGCCGAGGACGACCCGCGCCTTGTCCCAACGAAGCTCGCGGAGGCTGTGGCGGAGCTCGGGCGGGGGCGTGACGACGACGGTGGGTCGCCGAGGGGTCTCGAGCTCGCGCAGCTGCAGTCGACCCGAGCGGCCGAGGATCGCCAGCGTGCGACCGTCCGCGTCGACGGCGAAGTCGCGGGCGAGGCGGCCGAGGTGGACGCTCGGCCGCAGGCTCGGCGTCGCGCGATCGAGGCGCCAGACCAGGAGGTCGCCCCGGTCGTCGAGGCTGAGCAGGCGCGTGGCGTCCGCGAAGGCCAGTCGGCGCACGGCCTGGCGGTGCCCCACGGTCCAGGCCAGCTCGCGCCCCACGTCCGGGTCCCAGAGGGCGATCGCGCCGGAGGAGGTGCCGATCGCGAGCAGCGACGAGCCGGGCGCCTCGGCGAGCGCGGTGAGGTCGAGCTGGCGATCCCAGCGCGAGCGCGGGGGGCCGGCGACGGACCAGCGGGGCGCGAGGGTCTCGCGGTCGAGCGCGACGAGATCGACGCCGAGGACCAACAGGGTCTCGCCGTCGCTTGCGTAGCGCAGCGAGCTCGGGGCTCGGCTTCGCTCGGCTCGACTCCCACGCAGGCCGAGGCGTGGGCGCGAGGGGACGGCCGAGCGCACGGAGGTCGTCCGTCGGCGGCTGGCGATGATCTCGGCGCGGAGCTCGAGGTGCCGACTGACGAGGTGCTCGCAGCGCTCGTCCTCGAACTCGACGCGCCAGCTCGACAGGTGGGTCTTGGCGAGGACGCGGGCGCCGTCCTCGTCGTCGAGCTCGTCGCGGGAGCGCACGAGGATGGTCAGGGTTGGGTCACAGCGGGCGGCGAACTCGGGGCTCATCGGATCGACGAGCTGGCGAAAGGGGCGGTAGTGCGGAAGCGTGGCGGACAATCGCGCGTACGCTCGCGGCCGGGACCCGCGCTCGAAGGTCACGCCGAAGCCGGCGTAGTCCGCGTCGATCCGCGTGAGGGCGGGGGCGCTCGCCAGGAGCCCGGCGAGCGCAGGCCAGGGCCCCTGGCCCCAGCGTCCGTCGATGCGGAGTCGCTCGATGGTCGCGCCGAGCGGGCCCGACAGCAAGGGCGCGAGCTCGCGCTCGAGCCGTCCTCGGCTCGCGCAGACCCACAGCTCGCGCAGACGGGGGAGCCGCTCGAGAGCCGCGGCGAGGGTGCGTCCGACGAGCTCGGTCCGCGGCAGCGTCGTGGGTCCGAGGGCCTCGATGCCCCAGCTTCGACCCGAGCGGGCCAGGGACTCGAGGAGCCCGCCGAGCTCGGCCCCGCCGAGGCGCCGCAGCTGCCCGGGGTGCGGGTGGTGCAGGGCGAACGCGGGTACGTTGCAGTCGAGCTCGGTCACCGTGGCCAGCTCGCGGGCGTCGGCGAGCCGGGCCCACGGGCCGTCCACCCGGCCGCGCGGGAAGGCGAGCTGGACCGCGTCCGGGAAGCCTGCGCGGAACTTCAGCGTGTGGGGGACCGCGACGCAGGCCAGCGGCCCGAGCCAGACGCGTCCGTAGCGGCGCAGCAGCTGGCGCTCGCGGCCCCTCGGGCGGGTGTCGGGATCGGCCTCGCGCAGCAGCTGTAGGGAGGTGAACTCACCTCGGAGATCGCCGCGATCGAGGAGCGCGTCGGCCCACACCGCCCGATGCTCGAGGAGCTCGGGGGCGGCGTAGATCGCCTCGAGCAAGGGATCGGGTCGCGGCTCGCTGGGCGCTGTCGGGCCGACCTTCGCGGGGTCCGGGGTAGCGAGCTCGCGGCTCGCGGGGTCCGGGGTCGCGCGCTCGCGGCTCGCGAGCTCGCGGGGTCCGGGGTCGCGGCTCGCCTGGCCCCGGTTCGCCCGGTCCAGCATGCCGATGGTCCTGGAGATCGCCTCGATCCGCTCGAGCTCGAGCGCGCTCGGGGTCGGCGGGGGCGGCAGGGCCTCGAGCAACGCCAGACATCGGTGGAGGTGCTTGGCCCAGAAGCTCGAGTCCAGGCCCGGCGGCGTGGCGAGGCGCCGCTCGACGGTCGCGCGCAGCCGCGGGTCGGGGTTCTTGCGCAGGGCCGCGAACAGGCCGGCCCAGGTCGCGGCGGCGAGGCACGGCGCTGGCTCGGTGATCAGCCCGGCCAGCGCCCGAGCGACGCGCGGGTCGTCGGCGAGGGTGATCATCCACTCGACGCGCAGCTGTAGGCGCTCACCCAGCGGCGCGCACGACAGGCCGGGGAGCAGCGCGGGCACGTCGAGGACGTCGGCCTGCGCCGCCCGCTCGAGCCAGGCGATCTGAAACACTTCCTCGTCGAGGCGGGACGGGCCTGGGTCTCGAGCGCCCTCGCCCCTGCGCCGCCGAGGCGCCTCGAAGCGCGCCGCCTCGACGGGTGTCACGAGGTGCGCGAGCTGGTCCGAGAGCGCGTCGATCACCGGCAGCAGCTCGACGAGCGGCCGGGCCCGCCAGGCCTCGAGCAGGGCCTCGAGCGCCGCGACGGGGCGCGGCGAGGCGGCGGTCGAGTGCGTGAGCGCGCGGGCGAGGGCGTCCATGGCGTCGATCTCCGCAGTTCGTGGTCACGGTCACATCGGCGGTCGAGCGAGGCGGCCCGCGGTCCTGGTACCGTCGCGCCATGTTCGGCCACGAGATGGACTGGGCCCTCTGGGGCATGCTCGTCGGCGTGTCGATGTTCGCTGGCGTGGCCGTCCTGTGGATCGTGGGTGGGTACTACCACATCAAGTACTACGTGCGTCGGCGCGACGAGCCCGAGTCCTGGAAGTGTCAGGCCAAGCGTTTCCTGCGCTCCGACCAGACGCGCGAGGCCGCCCTGCTGAGCTCCTTCAACCTGGCCCTCGGCGGCTTCGTCTCGGCGAATTTGATCTACGCCTACTTGCAGGGCTGGGACGCGCCCAAGCTCTACCTCGACGTCGACGAGTACGGCTGGGCCTACACGATCGTCAGCACCGTGGTCTTGTACGTGATGCAGGACGGCATGGCCTACTACGCGCACCGGGCCCTGCACTTCAAGCCCCTGTTTCGCCACATCCACCGCCACCATCACAAGTACGTGGCGACCACGCCCTTCGTGGTCACGGCCATGCACCCGGTCGAGCTCCTGACCCTGCAGGCGGCGAGCTTCGTGCCCCTGTTCATCCTGCCCTTCCACGCCGTCTCGGTCGCCGTGCTCCTGGGCTACGCGCTGGTCTTCAACATCATCGATCACTCGGGCGTCCGGCTGATCTCGCGGATCCCCTGGCAGGGGCCGACCATGTTTCACGACGATCACCACGCCCACTTCCACTGCAACTTCGGGCAGCACTTGCAGCTTTGGGATCGTCTCCACGGGACGCTGCGCCGCGTCAACCGGCGCTACGGCGTGGACAACTTTGGCGGTCGGGGGGTGCCGGCCGAGGGCGCGGACGAGTTCGTCCACTACCCCTGAGCGGGCGCGTCTGCTCCCTCGAGCAGGGCCTTGAGGGCCGCGTAGTCCCTGGCCACGGTCTTGCGGACCATGCCACCGAACAGCTTCAGCACGCCCGTGGGCTGGCCGCGGATGTGGGCCCGGACCTCGCAGCCACCCTCGCCCCGGGCCTCGACGCTGCGTGTGATCTGCAGGGGAAAGGTGCTCTGGGTGCTCTCGATCGAGATCCGCTGACCGTCGACATACTCGCTGACGCGAAAGTGCGTGTCGATGCGCCGGCCGAGGAAGCGGGCCTCCTGGACGTAGGTCGCCCCGACCGCGCGGGTCGCCGCGCTGGTCCAGCGGCAGGTCTTCATGCCTGCTTGCCAGCGCGGGTTGTTGGTGAAGTCCGAGACGAAGGCGAAGACCTCGCTCGCGGGTCGCTCGATCTCCTGGCGATGCTCGAAATCGATGCTCATGCGAGGACCCTAGCGAGTGCGATATTTAGAGACAATATGATAAAATTTAGAATGAGTGACCCAAAAACAGGACAATGGCTCGCCTCGATGACATGCGGGTGTTCGCCCAGCTCGCCGAGTCCGGCTCGATCAGTGCGGCCGCCCGGGCGCTGGCCATGCCCAAGCAGACGGTCTCCCGGCGCCTCGCCGAGCTCGAGGCGGCGCTCGGGGTCGAGCTCGCCCGGCGGACCACCCGGACGCTCACGATCACGGCCGTCGGTCGCGCCTACGCGGCGCGCTGCGCCGAGGTCGTGCGCCTGGCCGACGACGCCAACCGGGCCGTGTCCTCGCAGCTCGATGTCGTCGGTGGGACCTTGCGGATCACCGCCGACACCAGCTTTGGTCAGGCTTTCTTGCCGAGCCTCGTCGCCGACTACCTCGCGCGTCACCCCGAGGTCGACGTGGAGGTCCTGCTGACCTCGCGCAAGGTCGACCTCCTCGACGAGGGCTTTGACGTGGCCTTTCGGATCGGGCCCGCGCCCGACGTCCTGCATCTGTCGGCGACGCGCCTCGGGCCGGCGCAGCTGTGGACCGTGGCCAGCCCGCGCTACCTCGAGCAGCGCGGCGTGCCGTGCTCGCCCGCGCAGCTCGAGCTCCACGATTGTCTGTCGGCGGCACCGACCCTCGCCCACACCCAGTGGCCCATGCGGATCGCCGGCGAGCTGCGGATGATCACGACGCGCTCGCGCCTGCGGGTCAACGGCCTGGCGATGGCCTGGGAGGCCGCGCTCGCGGGCGTCGGCGTCGCCCAGCTGCCGGCCTTCGCCGTCGCCGACGACGTCGCCGAGGGTCGCCTCGTCGAGCTCCTCGAAGATCACGCGCCGGAGGTCGGGGGCATCCACGTCGTCTACCCCTGCTCGCGCCTGCTCGCGCCGGCGGTGACCGAGTTCATCGCCGCGGCCGTCGCTCGCTTTGGGGCCTGAGGGTGGCGCCGGCGCCCAGCGTCCGACCGGCTGTCGCGGACGGGCGCCGCGATCGAGCTCAGCTCGGCGCGAATTGGCGGGCGAGCTCGACCAGCGCCGCGATGGCGGGGAGCTCGAGGTTGACCCGGGGCACGATCACCTGGACCTCGGTCCGCGCTCCGATCGTGTTGGGGAGGATCTGCACGAGCTCGCTCGTCGCCTCGGGGAGGCCGGGGAGGCCGGGGATGTCGGGGACCAGACACAGGCCTGCGCCCGCGCGCGCGAGGGCGTGGAGCAGGCGCAGGTCGCCGTGGATGATCGCGGGCTCGACCGGGACGAAGCCGCCGCGCAAGAGCGGCCAGCGCTCGCCGGGATCGCCGAGCTCGCCGAGCCCGCCGGGTCCGCGCCAGGCGAACAGCGGGTGACGGTGGAGGTCGTGCAGCCGCCGCGGTCGCCCGTGGGCCTCGACGTAGCAGGGGCTCGCCACGCAGCGCACGCGTAGCGTCAGGACCTCCTCGATCAGGCAGGGGACCTGCGGTGACGCGCCCGCGAAGCTGACCGCGAGATCGGCCTCGACGGGGAGGCGCGCGACGGGGTCCTCGCAGGTGATCGCCGCGACGCGCACGCGAGGGAAGCGGCGGTGGAAGCCCAGGGCGATCTCGGCCGTGGTCTCGACGGGCAGGCCCTCGGGCATGGCCACGCGGACGAGGCCGCTCGGCTCCGAGCCGACGAGGCGGACCGAGCTGAGCAGGGCGCGGACCTCCTGCAAGACCGCCGGCGCACGATCGACGAGCGCGCGCCCGGCCAGGGTCGGCGCGAGCCGGCCGTCCTCGTCGCGGACGAGGAGCTCGACGCCGACGCGCCCGCGCAGGCGCTCGAGCTTGCGCTTGACCCGAGACCGTGAGGTTCGCTCGGCCTCGGCCACGGCGAGCAGCGAGCCCTCGCGAACGGCGGCCAGGAACATGCGGATCTCCTCGAGCTCTTCGTCGGCGCTGCCCACCTCGGCGAGGATAGGCTATCTGTCCGAAATCGAACACAATATGTCTAAACATGTTCATTGACGGGCATGAGTGCCTGGCCCAGCTTGTGGTCATGAACCATCCACGATCACGACACGAGCCGACCCACGACCAGCTCATCGCGGCCATGCACGGCTGGGCGCGGGGCTGGTGCCAGCACGACTCCGACGCCTTCGCCGACCTGTTCACCCCCGACGCCATCTACGTCGACGCGTCGTTCGGCGGCATGGCCACGGGCGAGCGAATCTCCAAGGTGTTCTGGCACGACTCCTTCGTGCAGGTCTTCCCCGAGTTCTCGGTCACGATCAAGGAGGGCGAGGTCTACCCGGGGCGCGACAGCATCGCGTTTCGTTGCCACGCCCGTGGGGTCATGGTCGGCGACCTGGCCCAGAATCCGCCGGGCGTCGAGGGCTACCCAAACTTCATTGGCGAGGGCGATCGCGTCCGCCTGCGAGTCGGCGGGGCCTCGATGGAATTCACGCGCGGCGCCGACGGTCACTTCGATCTCTCGATGCTGCCGTCGATCCCGGGGAACGGGAAGACCTTCAACGTCTACGAGAACGCGGTCATCTTGCGGGTCGACGGCGAGGGTCGGATCGTCAAGGCGATCGAGACCTACGATCGCCTGCCGATGATGCAGGAGCTGGGCGTCGCGTTTTGAGCTCCCGCGCCTCGTCGGTCGCGGCGGACGCGTAGATCGCGATCAAGGTCGTGTCCAAGCTCGTGGCGGCGCTCGGTGAGCCCGAGGTGGGTCCGCGGTGGGGTCCGCGGTGGGTTTGGCAGCGAGCGCTGCGGTGGGTCTGCGGTCGGTCTGCGGTGAGCTCCAACGCGGGCTCCGTCGCGGGCTCGTTCGCGAGTAGGCTACGGGCGCTCGTCGAGCTCGCGCTCGCCGGGAGTCGCGGGTCGCGGTCGAGCCCGAGCTGCGGCCGTGCAGGAGTCGCCGTGACCGAGACCCTCGACACAGTCCCCGCGCAGGTCGAGGCCTCGACGCCCTCGATGTCCGGGGAGCCGAGCCCCGCGTCCAGGCTCGGGGCCGGGGCTCGGATCGGGCGCTATGTCATCCGCAGTGAGCTCGGTCGTGGGTCGACGGGGGCCGTCTACGTCGCCCGAGACGCCTTGCTCGATCGCGCGGTCGCGCTCAAGGTGATCCATACGCGCGGGAGCGCGAGCCGGCAGCGGGCCCTGCTCGACGAGGCCCGGGCCCTCGCCCAGGTCAAGCACCCCCACGTGGCCACGGTCTACGAGGTCGGCACGGACGCGAGCGGGGTGACCTTCATCTGCATGGAGCTCATCGAAGGGGAGAGCCTGCGCGCGTGGTTGCGCAGCGCGCCGCGCTCGACGTTGGAGCTGCGCCGCGTGCTCCGCGAGGCTGGCGAGGGCCTGCTCGCGGTCCACGAGCGTCGCTTGATCCACGGTGACTTCAAGCCGGACAACGTGATGGTCGACGCGCGGGGGCGGGCCGTGGTCCTCGACTTCGGCCTCGCCCACGTCGCCCGCGCGGACGGTCGCGGTCGACGTCAGGGCGGGACGCCGGGCTACATGGCGCCCGAGCTGGTCGAGCGGCGAGCGCCGGCCTCGGCGCGGGCCGATCAGTTCGGGTTTTGTGTCGCGGCCTGGGAGGCGCTGTTTGGGCGTCGACCCTTCGACGACGGCGACCTCGGCGACTGGACGCCGCGCCGACCCGCCGGCAGCCGCAGCGTCCCCCGGGCGCTCCTGCGCGCGCTCGAGCGCGGCCTCGAGGTCGAGCCCGAGCGCCGCTTCGACTCCCTGCAGCCCCTGCTCGACGCGCTCGCGCGCGAGCGCCCGGTCGCGCGCTGGGTCGCGCTGGGCCTGACGGTCGCGGCCGTCGGCGTCGGCCTTGGCCTGGCGCCCGAGGACGACGGCCGCGTGGACGCGCTCGTCGCCTGCAACGTCGAGGGCCAGGCGATCGCGCGGCTGTGGACGCCAGGGGTCCGCGAGGCGATCGCCGGGGGCTTCGCGGCGACCGAGCTGAGCTTCGCGGCGCGGTCCTGGGCGCGGTCGAGCGCGCTGCTCGACGCGTGGACCGCGGACTGGGCCCGGCTGCGCACCGAGCTGTGCGTGGGCTACCGCCTCGACGGCAGCTGGACCGCGAGCGCCCACGCCAGCGCGCTCGAGTGCTTCGCCACGCGCGAGGCCGAGCTCCGGGCCCTGCTCGAGGTCTACGCCGAGGTCGAGGTCGACGAGACGCTCGTGCCGAGCGCCGTCGCGATCACGAGCCGGCTGAGCGACCCCGCGCGCTGCGTCGACCGTCGTCGCCTCGCGCACCAGCTGGCGCCCGCGGAGCCCGACGAGCGCGCGCGCGTCCAGGACCTGCGCACGCGTACGCTGCGGGCGACGATGTTGACCAAGGCCGGGCGCAGCGAGGCCGCGCGGATCGAGGCCCTGGCCGCCCTCGACGAGGCCGAGGCGGTCGGTTGGGCCCCGGCGCGGGCCGAGGCGCTGCACGTGCTCGCGAGCACCTACCACGACACGGGCGAGCACGAGCGCGCGCGCGAGCTCCATGAAGAGGCGTTCTTCCTGGCCAGCGCGACTGGGCACGACGAGCTCGCGGCGCGGGCCGCAAACTCGATCCTCGGGCTCTTGTCTCAGCAGGCCGACCTCGAGCACGTCGACTACTGGGAGCGCAGCAGCGCGGCCGCGATCGCGCGCGCCGGCCTCGAGGGCCAGGAGGAGGAGGCCGTGCGCCTGTTCAACCTCGCAAACCTGGACTCGGACCGCGGTCGGTACGAGCAGGCTCGCGCCCGGATCGAGCGCAGCGTCGAGATCTGGGCGCAGACCATCGGCCTCGAGCACCCCACGGTCGCGGTCGTCTACAACAACCTCGGGGCGGTCTTGCGCGCGCTCGAGCGCGAGGACGAGGCCGCGGCGACCTTCGAGCGGGCCTACGCGCTGCTCGACGAGATCTACGGGCCCGATCACCCCAGCGTGTGTTCGGTGTTGATCAACCTCGGGAACAGCTACTCGAAGCGCGGGGAATTCGAGCGGGCCCTCGAGTTCCTGCGCAGGGCCGAGTCCGCGCTCACGCGGGCCTACGGGCCCAACGACCACCGCGTGACCACGGCGCTGCACAACCAGGCGACGACGCTGCGCAAGCTCGGCGAGGCCGAGGAGGCCCGCGCGGTTCAGCTGCGCAGCCTGGCGATCCGCGAGGCCATCGACCCCAGCCACCCGCGCGTGGCCAGCTCGCTGGCGGCGCTCGCGATCATCGAGCACCAGCTCGGCGACTTCGAGGCTGCGCTCGAGTTTGCGACCCGGGCGCTGGAGCTTCGCGTCGCGGTCTACGGCGATCGCCACGTCCGCGTGGCCTCGGCGCGACACACGCGCGGGGTCGCGCTGCGCGAGCTCGGTCGCCTCGAGGACGCTCGGGTCGAGCTGCGTGGGGCGCTCGAGCTGCGCGAGGAGCTGCTCGCGTCCGACAGTCGCTTCATCGGGGTCACGCTCCACGAGCTCGCGCGTGTCGAGCTCGAGCTCGGCGAGGCCGGCGGCGAGCCGCGAGCTCGGCTCGAGCGGGCCATGCGGCTGACCGAGGGCACGCCAGAGAACTACGGCGTCCGCTTCGAGTTCGCTCGCCTCGACCTCGACGCGGGCGAGCGAGACGACGCGCGCGCCCGCGTCGTCGCGCTGCGCGACGAGCTGCGTGGGCTGTCGATCCGCGAGGACCCCGGCGGAGCGCAGCGCCGGCGCCTGCCCGAGCTCGAGGCCTGGCTCGCGGGCACGGCCTCCGAGTAGGGGCGGCTCACGACCCCGCGGGGAGCTCGAGCTCGAGCTCGAGCTCGGTGATGCCCAGGCGCAGCTCGCCCGTCGACAGCCGCCGCTCGATGACGCTGGCCGCGTCCGCGAAGCCAAAATCCTCGAATTGCTTGCGGATCCGGTGGACGTTGACGTTGACCAGGTTGCGCGTGCACGCGAGGATCCTGCGCAGCTCGCGGTACTCGACCCAGCCACAGTCCGCCGGAGGCAGCCGCCGGGCCTGGTGGTCGAGGCGGGCTCGGGCGAGGGCGAGGACGAGGTGGTTGGCGCTGCGGCGCTTGAGGTCGAAGACCTCGCCGCCGACGAAGGCCCGGACCCAGACGAGCTCGTCGGCGCCGACGTCGATGCGCAGGCGGGCGTGGAGGATCATCGGCGCGCCGTCGGACTCGGCCGTGGCGGCGCCGAGCTCGGGCAGCTCGAAGGCCCAGAGCCGCCCGGCCAGGGCGACGCGGGCCCCGCCGTGGATCTGCTCGGCCTCACCCTCGCGCTCGAGGATCCAGCGACCGCGGCTGTCACGGGTGACCGAGGCGAGGAGCTCCTCGCCGTCTTCGATCGCCAGCATCTGCTCGCCGGTGACGGTCTTCGTCGGCTCGTCGTCGTCGGTCTGGGCGCGCAGCAGGGGCGGTGAGAGATCGCTGATGAGCCAGCGCTCGTTGCTGCCAAACCACAGCTCGACGCCGAGCTCGAGGCGCAGGCGCTCGCCGCTGTCGAGCTGGCGACCGCTGACGAAGGTCCCGTTGCGGCTGTCGAGGTCGCGCAGCTCCCAGCCCGAGTCGGTCCAGCGGATCACGGCGTGCTCCTTGGACACGTCGGCGCTGTCGAGGCGGAGGCCGCACAGCGAGGAGCGGCCGACGAGCATCTCGGGCAGCAAGGTGCGCGTCTGCGAGCCATCGAGTCGAGAGATCCTGGCCATGGGCGTGCCCCCGCATCACACGGCATGCGAGCGCAGGGGTCAATGGGCCGACAGGTCGCGCTGAATGGCGTCTGTCGTGAATTTTGCCGAGACTCGGTGTGCCCATGCACGTCGTCCACGCCCGTCAGCCCTTCCCCGAGAGCTTCAGCCGCGCGATCTTCTTGGCCGGGCCGACGCCGCGCGCGGCCGAGGTCCCGTCCTGGCGTCCGCGGGCCCTCGAGCTGCTGGCGGGGCGGGGCTACGACGGCGCCGTGTTCGTGCCCGAGGACGCCGACGGCTCTCGACGCTTCGACTACGTCGACCAGGTCGACTGGGAGAGCGAGGGCCTCGAGCTCGCCGACGTGATCGTGTTTTGGATCCCCCGCGACCTCGACACGCTGCCGGGCTTCACGACCAACGTCGAGTGGGGCATGTGGCTGAGCTCGAGCAAGTGCGTGCTCGGGGCGCCAGCCAGGGCGCCCAAGCTCCGCTTTTTGCGTCACCACGCCAAGCAGCGCGCGATCCCGCGCGCGCAGACCCTCGAGGCCACGCTCGACGCCGCCCTGACGCTCATGGGCGAGGGCGCCTCGCGGACCGGGGGCGAGCGCGAGGTCCCCCTGTTCGTGTGGCGACGGCCGGGCTTTCAGCGCTGGTACGCGGCGCAGCGCGCCGCCGGTCATCGCCTCGACGGGGCCCGGCTCGAGTGGCAGTGCCGCTCGGGTCCCCGGAGCCAGTCCGGCGCTCGCTTGCGCCCGCTGTTTTGTTGGGCCCTGAAGGTCGACCTGTTCATCCCCGAGGAAGATCGCCACAAGCGCAGCGAGGTCGTGATCTCGCGCTCGGACATCAGCGCCGTGCTGGCGTACCATCGTGGGCCCAGCCTGGCGCAGACCAAGGTCGTGCTCGTGCGCGAGCTTCGCTCGAACGCGGCCACGCGCGACGGCTACGTCCACGAGCTGCCGGGCGGTTCGTCGCCCGTCGTCGATCAGGACCCGCTCGCCGTCGCCGCCGAGGAGCTCCACGAGGAGACCGGGGTGAGCCTCGCGGCCGAGCGCTTCGTGGCTCACGGCGCGCGCCAGTGCATGGCGACGATGATCTCGCATCAGGCCGCGCTCTACTCCGTCGAGCTCGACGCGGCCGAGATCGCCGCGTTCGAGGCCCGCGCTGGCCAGCGTTTTGGCGCCCACGACTCGGAGCGGACCTACGTCGAGGTCCGCCGCGTGGGTGAGCTCCTCGCCGCGCGCGACGTCGATTGGACCAACATCGGGATGATCGTCAGCGTGCTCGGGGAGCTCGGACAGTCGCGCTGAGATCGCGAGATCTCCGGCGTGGGACCGAGATTGCGTCGCTGCTCGCGAGCTCGAGCGGGCCCGGGTGAACATCGACAGGGGCCGTGAAGCGGACCTGAACTGCAAGAATCATGGGCCAGCGGAGCGATGGTGTGGACGCGCTGCCGAGGGGGCGCGCGCGCGTCATCGCCGTTGCGTCGCCTCGCCCATACGGCTATGACCACATTGTTGATTCGACATTCTGGCCATGCGTATCTGCCTGCTCACGACTCAAGACCTCGACGCCGATCCCTTCCCCGCCGACGACTGGCCCTGTGATCCCCGGCCCTTCTTTCCCGAGGCCGAGTGGGTCCTCGAGGTCCTCGAGCGCGATACGGCGATCTCGCGCGTGCTCCAGCGAGCCCGCGAGGGCTTCGATCTCTTCTTCAATCTGTGCGATGGGGCCTGGGACGAGGCCTCGCCGGGGATCGAGGTCGTGCAGGCCCTCGAGCGCCTGGGCGTCCCGTTCACGGGGGCGTCATCGGTGTTCTACGAGCCCTCGCGCGAGACCATGAAGCACGTGTGCCACGCCCACGGCATCGACGCGCCGGCCTACGTCATGGCCCGCGACGCCGCGGACATCGAGCGCGCGGCCCGCAAGCTGCGCTTTCCGATGATCGTCAAGCACCCCAACAGCTACGCGAGCATCGATCTGACCGAGGCCTCGCGGGTGACCACCGTCGAGGCCCTGCGCGAGCGCGCGAACTTGATGATCGAGCGCCACACGGCCACGCTGATCGAGGAGTTCATCGAGGGGACCGAGTGCACGGTCTTGGTGGTCGAGAACGCCAGCGACCCCGGGCGGCCGATCACCTACACGCCGCTGCGCTACGAGTTCCCCGAGGGCCACACCTTCAAGCACGAGAACATCAAGTGGGTCGACTACGAGCAGATGAAGTGCCTGCCCGTCGAGGAGCCCGAGCTCGCCGCGCGCCTGCGCCAGGTCTCGGCTGACCTGTTTCGCGGGCTCGACGGCGCGGGCTTCGGGCGCGTCGACATGCGCGTCGACGGCCAGGGGCGCGTCTACATCCTCGAGATCAACCCCAACTGTGGCGTCTACTACCCGCCGAGCGATCCCGGCAGCGCCGACTTGTGCCTGCTCGCCGAGCCCGAGGGGCACGTGAGCTTCACCCGTCGGCTCATCGAGGCCGCGTTCGCGCGCAACGTCCGGTCGCGGCGGCCCTGGGTCGTGCGGCCCGTGTCGACCGACGGCTTTGGGCTGGTCGCCACGCGGGCGATCGCCGCGGGCGAGACCGTCGTGTCCTTCGAGCAGGAGGCGCACCGGCTCGTCTCGCGGTCCGGGGCCGCGCTCGACGACGAGTGGTTCGCGCGCTCGGCGTGGCCGCTCACCGACGAGCTGTGGATCGCCTGGAGCCGCGAGCCGGCGCGCTGGGTGCCGATCAATCATGGCTGTGACCCGAACCTGTGGTTCGAGGGCCTCGACCTCGTGGCCCGGCGGGCGATCCCCGCTGGCGCCGAGCTGCGGGTCGACTATGCGACGGTGTTCAACGAGCTCATGCCCAGCTTCGCGTGTCGCTGCGGGGGGAGTTCGTGCCGGGGGGAGGTCCACGGGGGTGACTATCGTGAGGGCTTCGTGTGTCGCTATGGGGGGCACGTATCGCCCTACGTTCAGGCCCGGCGGGCGAGCGCGCTTCCGCGGTCGCGGGCGGACGTCGAGCTCGTGCCTGCTCAGCTCGACGTCGAGCGGCGGTGTGTGGTCGGGGACGTGACCACGCAGATCTGGGTCGCCGCGGCGACCGGGGGCTAGTCAGCCCGTGGTGCAACGCCTCACGACACCTCGCTTGGCCTTTTCGACGATGGCTTTGTCCCAAAAACTTGCAGTGGG
>WURV02161376.1:0-15593 GCA_011762755.2 Epimenia babai | reverse complement strand
CGCTACCATATAGTTTGAAACGTGCTGACTGGTAACTTGCTTGATCTCATATAACTCTTGTCGCTGCTATTGGCCTCAGGTAATTATGATTCAACCTCCCTTTCAGGTTCGTTTAATCTTATAATTAATGCCCATGGGACTTGAGGAAAAAAAATTATAATAATAAAAAAAGAAAATTTTCTAAAGCCACGGTGTTAGGGGTGGGAATAGCGGCATGTATAATACCGATTAATGCCCATGGGACTTGAGGCAAAAAATTATAATAAAAAAGAAAATTCTCTTAAGCCACGGTGTAAGGGGTGGGAATAGCGGTATGTATAATACCGATTAATGCCCTTGGGACTTGAAGCAAAAAAATTTCTAATAAAAAAATTCTCTCAAGCTACGGTGTAAGGGGGATAATGGCGTAAATAGCGGTATGGCGGTAAGTATAATACTGATTAATGCCCCTGGGACTTGAAGCAAAAAAATTCTAATAAAAAAATTCTCTCAAGCTATGGTGTAAGGGGGATAATGGCGTAAATAGCGGTATGTATAATACTGATTAATGCCCCTGGGACTTGAACCAAAAATAAAAAATATAAAAAGAAAGAAAAAAAAATTCTTTTGTTTGTGCCAAACAGTCGTACATAGGCCTAACTACTTTCGTCGCAGCGATCGCGCAAGAATCGGTATAATTCGCACATTTATGGTTTCCTACGCCTTCATTAGAGCGCCTATTAGCCGGTTGCGAGTTGTCGGTTGAACCTCAGGTTCCCATACACCTCTTCCAAGTATGTCCCACAAAAGTTAGATAGATGAGAGATCAGGACTGAAAGCGGTAAGGCTGATCGGCAAGATACTGCATCGTCCGTCTGACAGAGTGGGGACGGGCATTGTCCTGTTAGAAGTAGAGAAGGTTGGGGTGTGCCGCCAGGAAAGGAGTGAGAGTTCGGGCAAGGATGTAGTCCCTTTATTGCTGAGCATTCAAATTGCCATCAATAATCACGAGTCGTGTCCGCGGATTGAAAGATATCCCGCTCACACGACTATACTTGGTCCTCCCCAGCGATCATGTTTCCTCACATTGGCATCGGAGTTCCGTTCTGCCCTCCTTCTGTAAACGCGTTCTCTGCCATCACAATCTAGTAGATTAAAGCGGGGCTTATCAGTGAAAAGTACGGCGGCCCATATCGCTTGTGTCCATCGACGATGAGTCCTACATCACTGCAGATGACGGTCCCTGCGGATGTTGTCGAGGGTTACGCCACGATAACGTCGCCGACTTCGTAACCCTACTTCACGAAGCCGGTTTCGCACCATTTGATCGCTGATACGATTGTTGTGCCTTCCCGGGGTCTGCCGAGCTGTGTAGGCAGCCCTACGGAACCGGTTTTTAAGATGTTGGCTCTCAATCCAGCCATCTTGTCTGCGGCCGGTCAGACGAGGCCTGTCGTCGGTCACCCCTGTCATGTAGAAACGATCACAAGGTCGATAGATGGTGGTGACATGGACGTGAAATTGATTGGCAATGGCGTGCGGTTCAATTCCGGCCTCTAACAGTTCTACATCTCGACCTCGCTTCACAGTTGTTAACCTGGGCAAGTTAAGAGAAGAAATGACAAGAAACTGCAATTTTTGAGATTTCACCTACCCTCCTTGTAACTTGTCATGTAGACCCAAGCCCAAGTGCATGAGTGATATTTCAGACTGACCATGTTACATAAATCCTACACTACATAAATATATCAATACGCAGTAAGTGTTTTCTTGATTTCTTTTGATTTCTTTAGGTTTGTTTGGTCTGAAGATATCGTCCATCAGCAATAGTCATGTGACCGATCATCTGACAACTATCAATCGTATAAAAATATTGTAATGTCGGTTACCCCGCTATTTAGCATTAATTAAATCTTTATTGGGTAAATTTGTTTGAGACAGATTTACTTTTCTTTATAACAATACAATTATTGTATTATTTTTATATTATTGAAACTCTCCTGTGTGTTTTAGTCAACTGACCATATTGACTTTCTTTCGTAGTGGTAAATTATCAGCATCACCCCACTGGTTGGTTTTATAATAACTCGAATTTGGCTTCTTTTATAAGTATACTGTATTAATTGTAACGTTTACTTTGTTCGTGATCTTCCCATATTTATTTATTTATAGGCTGACTACCGAAGTGATCGTTCTCTAGGCCAATTTCATTTATGACCCTTTACAAAGCTGGCCTATGTGGTTAATACGACAATCTGGTTAGCCCTACTTATAAAGGGTGGGGAAAAACACCTAATGTGAAAAACCCACCGAGTCTGGGCAGACAATTGACTTTTTCCATTCACGTCACTGGTTCCAGATGTCTATGTACGAGCTACATATGTCGCACACTTCGCTAGTCTATGGAAGATCAATGGTTATTTACAATGAGATGATGACATAGCAGAGAGGTAAGCGACATAGAGATCATATATAGAGCATCTGAAGCACAGCAAACGTCATATGGAAAAAGCCCTAACAGAACCACACTGCGAGGGCTACCCAGACTCCAGATATCCTCATAGTTGGCAGAGAAAATTGGTTCCTGTATAGCTCGTCAGTTGTCCGCAGTTGTCGGATGATGGAGTGTCTAAAAGTGGATGGTATTGAATTAAAATGACATACAACACGAAGGTTATAATAAACCAACCATGTGAAACTATTTTGCTGACCACAATGCGGAAATGAGCCCAAAACTGAGGGACGCACACTCTGAAGGCAATCTGTGTTTTCATAAATTGCATACGGTACTTTGATTTATATCTTATAATTTGATCTTCAAATAAATGTATTTATTGTACCTGATGGCCAGTTATGACATATTGAATTAATTACGTAGCTTACAGGCCATACTTTCAAAATAATGGGTTTCATTTGGCAAATATGCACATTTCCACAAGTGACTACGAGCACAACTGACCAGAAACAAATGCCATATTGAAAACGTGGCAAAACCCATTACTTAGTCTAATAAGTTGTCTAATGCGTTTTCTACTATAAATCGGCAAAATTTCCGGTTTACTGTAATAAATAGCTTAATATGATGATACTGCTATATCAACTTAGAGGATTTAATTGTGAACAAACTTTGTTCGGGAATATACAGTATATTAATTTAATAAAGTTTTGATGTAAATTCACAAAATACAGGTATATAAAATCTAACTCTAACCCAGTCTACAGGTTTTCAATCTTCATATTTAATGTTCCCATTAAAAATATCCACATCCGTAATGTTACCGGCAGACCAGCAAATTTTCTCAAATCCACGACATAAGTAGCTCTCAACTTTGGGCCTAATACAAATCGAGCATATTCTAGCATTTTTATTTTGTAAATTTATTCTATTGTACAGTCAATAAGAAGAGTTCAATACCACTTGCCATAAGGAGAGTTAGCTCTATTTTTAAAAAACATGGTCCAACTAAACTTTAAGTTATGACATCATATTATTTTTGTGTACACATTGTTACTGTTATAATCTAGTAGTGACTTATCACAAGCCTCAATATAACAATGTTGAAGTCCAAAATGGTAAGTGTTTGCTGAAAATGCTTGAAAACAGTCTCTCCATCCCACAAGATAGTGCAGACACTTAAAATACACAAAAAAGATATTCTAATAAAGTTAGTGCAAAACTAAACTTAAGCAAAACGGCCATTCACATTTCCATCATAAATAAAAGAAATTTATCAAGATAAGAAGGGAAGGAATTATCCGAGACTAATCGTTGCAATTATTTTATAAAAAGTGTAGTGGTACAATCAGCTATCAACTCTCACACGATGGGATTTGTTGGCCAACTTGTATGATTTAGCGGTGGGCGCTAGAAAAATGTCGCTACATCGATCCCAAAATTGCAAGAAAAATTGTGACTGAAAGTTCGAGCAAGTTTGAAACTCCCAACTTGTTGCGACGATATGCTAGAAGCGTCAGCCAATGACAAGGTCAGGCAGGATATTCTTACTCGTCTTTCATTGGCTGAAGCTTGACTATCTATTAACTCACCACTGCTCGCAAGGTATAGACCATCTGGCCTTATTAAGTGTATTAGTATTACGTAATTTCAACAATTTGTTTTCGACAAGGGTCATCAAACCATGCTTCAACATGCTCACAACATGAAGGTGCTAACAAGCCTACAGAAGTCCTCCGGATGATTGATTGTTTCCAGGCAGTAAATTGCTTTTTTTAATAAACGTATTCTGCTTTCATGCCAAAAATTTGAGGGTGATCTTAAACTTTTGTTAAGACTAAAATTAGAATCCTGACCCGATAGACTGTCCTGCACAGTATGCACCTTCTGTAACAAAACCACGAATCAAAGAATTCCCATTGAATTAGAATGTTATCGCTGATGATTTGATAACTAAAATAAAACATTTTTTTATGATGCTACATAGTGTAAGTATCAAAGAGGAAGTGACTCTGAAAGTTACTAACAAAAAAAACTGTTGGTACAGCACCAGACCTGTAGTCTAGAGGTAGGGGTTTTGGCCTT
Source organism: Epimenia babai (assembly GCA_011762755.2). Classification (NCBI taxonomy): domain Eukaryota; kingdom Metazoa; phylum Mollusca; class Solenogastres; order Cavibelonia; family Epimeniidae; genus Epimenia; species Epimenia babai. The sequence goes on along the minus strand of WURV02161376.1, from coordinate 11,074 downwards.
ATCAAAGGCGAGATTTTTCTCTTTTTGGGTCACGGATAACAGTATTGAGAAAGGCCACACAAAATATAAAATTTTACCATCTGGCCAAATTGTGACCCTTGCAAACATTTGAGTTGTTCACGTTTAAGATACAGTAGCTGCATGGGTCACTGGTTGGCATGTACGCTATACTGGGAGAGCTAATTTTGAGTCATATGTCAATGAATATCCTAAATCATCGAAAATAAAATTTGAAAGTTTTGCAAAAATTACACTAAAATCACCCAGATAATAGCCATACAGTTATATCATGCAGTTTGCAAATGAAAGCAAGACTAAAAATATAAAGCAAATGTAAAAATGAAGAGTCTAATAAAAATGAATTATTCACCTGCAACATCTTCTAAAAATAGAACGTATTCGGAGAGTACAGACCTCTGGCAAAATTTACAGCAGAAAAATGAGTACTACAACAGAAATGGAGATATCAGTAAATATTCATTCATGTATTCATCATGCAACTATTGCTCAAGCTTTTTTGTGAAAAACTGGTCAGAGACAGAGGGAAAGACAAACGCGACAAAAAACATGACCAAAAATATGACGTGCTCAGCAGAGGTCACTATTACACTTAAGCTAAGCTACATCACGTAGAAAATATTTCATAACATGATGCTGTGGAAACTTAAGACATATCTGATCTGTTGAATTGAGACCGAGGAAAATAACTTAATAATTTTAATTAAGTAATGGTACATTAATATAAACACAACTTTTATCATGAACTATGCAAAATCACAGCTAGGAGTGACAGAACGAATGACTAAAAGACAACATCTATACAATCTGCAACTTATGATGGTTTACCCATACAAATTGCCACTTGATATGGTTAACCCACATAAACTGTTACTCAAGATGGTTAATCAATGCAAACTGCAATTTAACATGGTTCACCCATACAGACAGCCACTTAACATGCTCAAGCAATACAAACCCAACCTGGTTATCATACACACACAGCAACATAACATAGTTAATCATACTAACGGCCATTTACAATGATTAACCATACAGTCAGCCACTTATGATGGTTAACCCATACAAAATGCAATTTAACATGGTTATCCCCTGGTTATCCCATACAGACATGTATGCAGGCTTAACATATAAACCAATACAGTCACCGTTGTTAACATGTACGGAATGCTACTCAACATGGTTAAACCACACAGACTGCCAATTTAGTCAATACACACAACTTCCACTTGACATGGTTAAACTAGACAGACTGTCACTTAATGTAAGCAAATTAAGTGGTAAAACACTTTTATGGCTCACTGAGGAGATTTAGATCACAAAAAGGTGTTACCTCTTAATTTGCTTATATTTTAACTGACTCACACAGCTACCACAATGAATTCTGTCACTTAATGTGGTTGACCCATACAGACTTCCACATGACATATTTTACAGAGTAGTCACAAACAATATTTCTCACGCAATGTATCCGATATACACTCGAATCTCATTTATCCATCCACCGTCTATTTTGGTCACCTTCGTCGAAAACTGTAGATTAATAACGATGTGGCAGAGGATAATCATAAGTAGTAGCGACACAAATTAAGAGAGGATTTAGAGACGTAACAACGCAGCTCTGACACAGGGAAATTAAACCGGATGCTATTGGAAGATGCTATAATATCTCGTACATATCAATGCTGGAAGTCGCATAAACTGTGAACTTTTCCTCGGGATTTATTATGAGAGATTGACCTCAGTAACTGACCAATGAATCACGGCTACACGAGTTATGGTAATGGTATTGCGACCATGCGTTATTACACAGAAATATTGCAATATTCTTGCTAGATGCAAATGTGTTAGAAAATGATGGATACAGCATTGCCTTCGATATCGGATAAATTATTGAATGATATAATATGGGAAACAGTATTAGATACAGTTTCGAATACAATAATATGTATTCGATATAATGTCGCATATGCGTAGTATCAATAGCAAAACTACATACAGTGTTTGATTCAATATCAGTTACACTAATCAATACTTTTGAAATATATATATATGATGGATGTTATTGTAATTGTTTAGCGTGAATGCATTTTCACAGCACCACAATAAATTGATCATAAGGTCAAGATTCTAACCAATCATAAAGCAAGAATTATCAAACGTATTTTACATTTATTACATAATCCGTTCGCTAAATGGAATTCTTTGGCTCTCTGCTCTAATCGTCCTTTACCAACTATCTTCAGTGCTTACATTGAAGGGGATTCTGCCAGAGATTTCTTTCAGGAACAAAGGAACGACATCTTCATCATATATTCTGACGTTTCCACTGAGATAACAGTAAATGATATCTCACTTCTGGGGAGAAGTGCTACTGGACCACATTTGGGTCAAAGTCGAGGAGATGCGTCTTATGTATTCAGTTACCAATCATTAGCGTCATAATAAAATGCGCTGTGCCTGTAATAACAGCTACGTAACAGATCAGTTACTATGAATACATTGTTCTCCCAATTTTAAACATAATTTGGATGATACACTATTTGACTTCAGTAGTAATACCCGGTCAAAAGTATGCGGGGTGAACGATCTATTGGCGTACCCAGTACATCTACATAAAGATAAAGTAACTAACACCTTATTGAACAAGATAAGCGCTAATACATGCTTTCATATACAGGTATAAGTATATCAGGATATGGTATACCAGTGTACAGAATATACCACATTTATACACTGATGTATACCATCATACAGTATACCAGTGTACGGAATAAATATACGTTCATACACTGATGTATACCATAATAGAGTATACCAGTGTACGGAATAAATATACCACGTTTATACACTGATGTATACATTCATACAGTATACCAGTGTATGGAATAAATACACTACATTTATAGGCTGATGTATATTAATAGATGGTACACAAGTGTACAGAATAATGGTACTACATTTATATACTCAGGTGTATCATATGGCACACCAGTGTACGGAATAGAGACATATTTATATGCTCACTTGTATCATCATGTGGTACACCGAAGTACAAGATAAAATACCACATTCATGCGGTGATATGCATCATCGTGCGGTAAATTAGTGGATAGAATCAAAATAAGACATTTATACATTAATGTGGATCATAATGCCGTACATCAGTGAAAGCAATAAGGCTACCACATTTATACAGCGATGTGCATCATCATGCAGGACACCAGTGTAGAGCCTCATTATTCAAAGACTACATTGACAGACATTAGTTTGGATAATAAATTAGCGTAACCACAGAAGTTGTATATTCGATTCAAAACTTAAACGATTCGCCTAAACTGTTAGACGTAGGATTAGAAAATTCCAGAGCCTGCGTCTGTAATCTAATCGATCATGTACTACAACAAAAGTTTGTGCACAAATGTCATTAACGATAAAAATCGAGAAGTCGAGTGTACGGTGCAATAAGCCAGACGCTATAAGAAAATACAGCGGGGTTCAGTCGACTGGACGTTATCGGGTCCAATATCGGCGTTGGTCGATGAGGCGAATAGATGGACGCCGTGCGCGTGGAGAGTTTACTCAGAGATGGCGGCCACACGAATCCAGTACTTTTTTATACACAAGAACATCCTGTGAACAATGTAGTCATTAAGACATCGAAGACATCTCTCACCACCGTTTGAAATCTTTTGTAGGGTATCTTACCCCTTCTATTTACAGATTTTACTGCACAGTTTGGAAAAGTGACGTGTGAAAGTTAGATACTGCATCATGGGAAAGCTCGCCTAGTGGCCAGATCTTCGCCGATAGATTTCTGAGCCCAATAGGCGGGGTTATTACAGTTCGTCACCTGGACCATTATAGGTCCTTGAGACGACTAACCGCGACCGATTAGCCTCAGTGATAACCCCCGGATATGGGCAGGCACCTGACCGTCGTCCACTTACACCGCTGGTTCCAAATGCCTACTCCGTTAAGTCTGTGATAGTTCATGATTGTTTACAATGAGATGAGAGAACGGAGAGGTAAGTGCTATAGAGACCACCCAGAGACCATTCCATCGGAAACACAGCCATGTTAGACAGAAGATGCATGACCACATGGCAAAGGCTACCCAGACGCCCCATGCGAATATGGTTGTTAAGGTGCTTTCTGCTCAGTATATACCACAGGTAGCATTACTGGCTAGAGCGAGAGTTCTCGTTTGCGCGCGCGGACGGACAAAGATAGTGAATTAGCACAGTGGTTCTCAAAGCTCTCGTTCTCATGGCCTAAAAGGGCAGAGGCAGACATTATCACCTTTTTCATTAGGACCGAACGGGGACTGTCCAGCCCCCTAATTTTTTACTTTAAATACTTCCTTTGCAATCTGGGCCATACGTTGGAAAATGGCTTCATAAGGGCTATAACAGTTACCTTACCTTATTTATACGAAAATATTTAAATTTCAAGGAACTAAAATGTATCCACTAGATATTCCTTCAGGTATTCACGATTATGCGGCTTAAACTTCAGACTGGTACTCAGACTATTACCACTATCCTAACAACTATCAACTATCTGTTATAAAAACTTATTTTAACAATTTTAAAACTACAATTATTGTTCGGTATGAATTTACATTTGACAGGTGTTCAAACTGAACAAAATTACCAATTTTGTTTTATTGACTAAAACTATGGCCATTAAGGTTGCGTGATTTCGGGTCCTGCATAAAATTGTCCATTTAACTGTGGCTTTACTAAAACTAAAATAAATACTTCCGGGTATTTAAAAAAACACTTTCGATTCCAGTGATCACTCTAAGATCTGTCCGTCAACAAAAAAGTGAAGCAAGACACAATTTGACTTAACTAACAACATCAGAGCACCATTTTATTTTTCGACATTTATATTTTCGCGGACCACTTGGTTTAGCCTCTCGGGCCCTGTATGGGCGGGGCCCACAATTTGAGTACCACTTAATTAACAAATGAAATATTCAAACAGTGAAAGTCCACTTACTTAAATGAATAAATTATTAGTTTATGTTTTAAGCTAGTTACATTGTAAAGTGTCGTCGACATCATCTTGTCATTATTGACAAAGGGATAATACGGCACTCTAAATAAAGCTTTATTATTATTATTATTATTATTATAAATATTTAATAATTCACATATACATACACAGCGGCCCCTAGCATAAATGAGCAAGCGTGGGTGACCAACAATACGGGCAGGTTCTCCCAGAAAAATGTCCCATTCTTCATGACCCGTGTGTTACGCATGGAGAGGCGTGGTCGAGAGATGGGGTGTTTCATCACTTGGGCGGGGTCGCTGCGTGGTGAAAAATAAATTCCGTTAGAGATGGAGATGGCAAAGATTTGTGGCCACCATCATGTGTATAACATGTATATAATCTTAGATTTCATAAAAGCCATCAACATTAATTAAAATAATGATGAAGTGGTTTGGGGTGGTATGATGAGTTATACGAATTATTTATGAGTACCTTGCCTAATAAGGCATTTTAACTGCGATATTTCTTGCTGAAATTTCTTGCGCTAGTCAATATTTGCAAGAAATCATCAGTAGTTGCAAGAAATATGACATTAGAGCGGTGCTCTGTTCAGAGAAATTTCTTGCGCACGTTTGAGATAAACTGTATTACTATAAAGTTGCTCTATATGATACTCCGTAATATGTCATGTGAATTAAATATTCAACTGCCCTTTTAGACCGACTCACCTTTGTGGCAGGATGTCTGGTCTGCTTGACCAGTTCCAAATCCACTCATCCTTGGATATTTCCTGTCCAATCAAAGGCGACATCGCCCATTATGTTTAATGACCCATGCAAATAACTGGCTTAACCCTACATCCTTAATGTAGTTCTACATGCCTTGTACCATACCGTCACAAGGAAGTCAAAGAGCGTTCCATGGTTTCACAAACAAGACGCAACGCTGCTGCCAGTTTTTCTCTTTCGCAGACAAAGGGAAAATTTAGAAAACTTAATTTTTAAAAAACGTTCTAATTCAAATGTGTCATAGAGTGTCATAGAGTAACTTTACATAAAAAAAACACAAGAAGAACTCAGTTGCAGAATAATTTCACTGGAAAAGTCATCATGGAAATTGAATGCCACTTAAAAAGCATCAGATTGCACCTGATGAAGTATACTTGATATACGAAAGCTTGTGTTAATCCTTATAGAGTTAGTCAACAAGGTGTTACCTTTGTATTTTCATATTTATGACATGGCTAACACGGAAACCCACACCTCTATGTTTAAAAAACATCATACACAAAACTCACTTTCTTAAATACTTATTATAGGTGCATCATTGTGCGTTATTGGTAGAAAAGCACATTTGGGAAAGTCATCGGTCTAATCCACTCTCTGGCATAAAGAGCCCAAAAATAAACTTCCCCACACAAAATGCTTGTCCCAATTTGTGACCTGATTGCACTATACTAAATCTCATCCAATTATAAATGCATTATTTACACCATCTCTATAATGCAGGATGCAGAATGTAGAGAGATTATAATTACAAAGACAGATGAGAAGGTTGCTATGCTAAATATCAGCAGCGCAGATAGTTGAGTGGTAGAATAATGCTAGAATGAAATAGAAAACCCGCGAGTTTGAAACCAATCGCCGGTTGGTCTCTCCACGGTGGTGCTAGGCAAGTCATTTATCCTCACTTGCTGGCGTAGACTCATCTTTAAAGTGATTTGAAGCTCGATATCATCCTTCGTGGACAGCACGCAACCGTCGAACGTATTTTATCTGCGCTAAAATAAAAAGATACCTTGTATAATGACCAGATTTATGAGCACGTATAATGATATTGTCGAATTACTTCAGAACAACCTGAAACACTTTCTCCTGAATTGGTTCTGACCCAAGGTGTGGAGTTGCAACTAATTCGCCAGCAGGGCTATGAGGGCTTTTTGGGCTGCAAAAAAAATGAACCGCTCAATGTGCGCTGGTATCAATGAATATCTTACATAAGGGACTCATAGCTTTGGAATTTTGGAACCATGTACGCTACACTAGATACATTATCGACCCGTGTCCAATGTTTGGTGATTACATGCCCATTACGCTTTTAAACCATTGTCTCGCTAGTAGACATAATCTGCCCTTGAAAGATAAGTTATGCATGTACTATTGAATAAAATGTGTCTATTCTGCCATAACATGTGTGGGACGCAATGTTATCCATACATGAAACCAAAGAGGCCTAGAGACGCTCACCTGAAAAAAAAAGACAAAACAAGAAGCCTGAAAAAAACCCATTAAGATACTGCAACAAGAAAATACAGATTTGTGGATAAACCTTGGCCAAAAGCACATCTAATTGCCTAAATAGAAATGCCCTAAACAAATCTGAATGAGACCTACACAGACAATATCTGCCAAATGGCAACCTTTGCACCTAGCGGACATGGAGATGAAGATTTTCAAATGAAAAAGTCGATGGAAATTACCCCTATTTGCTCCCATAATGAGATGCTGAACAAATATGAAAGATACTAACTCAAGGACAATATCTGCCGAATGGCAGACCTCTGCGATGGAGAGTTCTTGAAAAAAACATTTTTCAAGTAAAAATACATGCATCAACAAGTTACCTTCCCTTACTGCCATGACAATATGACTACCAAATCTCAAGACCAACCCATGACAAAAAATCTTCCAAATAGCAGCAGACCTCTGCAATAAGCTGTTCGTGAGAAGAAAATTTTTTAATAAAAAATACAAGAATCTGCATAAGTAACCTTCCTTTGATGCGATGACAAGACCATGAACAAATCCTTGAAAGACCACCCTAACGACAATATTTACCAATTTATCTGCGATAAGCGGTTCTTAAGAAGTGGATTTTTCAGAAAAAAAATACGAACATTGGCGGAAGATACCTCCCCTAGCTGTGATGACAATATCATGAACAAATCTAGAGAAGACTCACCCAAGGACAATAGTTGCCAAATAGCAGCGTTTCTTGAGAATAAGATTTCTCAAGGAAAAACGAGCATTGGCAGAAGTTACTTCCCCGAGCATCAATGATGATACCACGACCAAATCTAGAAGAGACCAACCCTAGGACAATATCTGCCAAATGTCAGATATCTGCGATAAGCGGTTCTTGAGAACAAGATCTTTCAAGAAAATGTAAATATCTGATGGATGGACGGCCGGGCGATGGACGGCGGACAAACTTCAAACAGAAAAGCTCACCAAGCATAAACTTCAGGTAAGCAAAAAATATATTGAAAAGTGTAGGTAATATTCAATATATGTAGCAACAAACACTTTCACTGACAAGTAAACTCCATCACATGTAATAGTCTATTAAAACGCACCAGCATTGTCTCCCCTGTGTGAAGATTAAGCTCATTATATACTGCTATAAAGCATTTACACCACCATTAGCTCCCTTTTTAGGTGACGATTTAATATCTACAAAGGTAGTAGAAGTCATTATAATCTTCAGCGTGTTATAAAGCAGACACAAACATTACCTGCCCTTGTAACGATTATATATCCATCAAGGTGCAGCCCATCATTGGATTAGCATATATTCTTCAATGTGTTATACTGTATTCATACCAAAATTACATTCCCCTGTGTTAAGATTAAATATCTTCCAGGGTGTAGCTTGTTACATTCTTCTGTATGTTACAAAGCATCAACACCAACATTACCTGGCCTTCTGGAACAACTTGATATCTACCGGTGAATAGCTCATTATATTGTCTGATGCAGACACCAACGCACCCTGCCCTTGTGACAAAATGGAATATCTACCAGTATGCAGTTCATTATATTCATTGGACTGTCAAAACATCGGCACCAGCATTACCTGCCCTTGCGTGAGGACTTGTTACTTGTACGACGCGACGACTGAGCCGATTCCCTCTGAGCTTCAATCAATAGGCGTTCGAGGTCACCCCCGTGGGCCAGGATCGCGCTCTGGATGCTACCCTCGGTGTGCCCAGTCTCCGACCCGCTTAGATCGACCCATGATTCTGTACAGGGTAATTTACCATCGACTTGATGATGCTAATAAAGCTAGAGCACAAGGGCCGGGTGGATAATTATATATATATGTGAATAGACTTTATATTTCCATAAAAATTAGTCAGTGTGACCGATGTAATATTCAAAGACAGCCAAACATACAAATTAGGAACAGAATAACATTGGGACCAGAATAGCCAGGCTGATACAGGGCTGGTCTACGTTTCAAGAGGTGAAAATGTAGAATCCTCAAAACTATGTCATCTCCATGATGCCGCTGGCTACATAATTTCCACTCAGAGGCAAATAATTTAGAATCAATCTCCCGAGTATAGGATAGCTCAGTTTGTACAGGACCGGCCTTCAGTCTACGTCGTGAATGGTTTGAATTCTGAAAAACACCGGATCGTTTAGTTTTGTTCTTGGACAAGTTTCTATTCCACAGTGTGCGTATTTTCAGTTATCTGCTAATGATTTCGAAGGTATTTTATGGGGAAGAAACAGCTTGCTTGGTATATCTGGGCCTTCAATCCAAATGGTAGCGATATCGAATATGGGGAAATACCAATTTTGCCCATGGAAATACACAATATACCACATTGGTCGATCATATGGGTTGGATTTAGGCTTGGCATGCCCTAAGCTATGTGAAACTCAGGATCCATCCTTTGAATTACACTGGCTAGTGTCAGAGAGCTTTAACAGAATTATTGCATTTACTTATATGAGAATATCATACATGCAGAAACAAAATGACAAAATACATGAGCCTGCAAAGTTCCCACAGAAGAGAATCAATCCACCCACTGTATATGTACACTATAATTCCACAAATCACTTACAGACTATTTACATAGGGATATCACCACTAAAAATTACGCACCAAATACAATGGAATTGGATGATTATATCGCAAAAGTTTATATTTTCACAAGGGTACGGTCAAACACAGCAGCAAGATTTCCGTGCTTGAATATCGAGAAAGATTTGTCGTGGAATGGTTTATTATAAAAATATCTTCGGGATGTAACAGGGCAATGTCGTACGTGCGACTGACATTTAATTATAAAGTAGCACCAAAACCTCGCATTTACCTTTTAACACTGTAATTCTTTCAGACATTATAATACCTTCAGACCCCTGCGGGTGATGGGATCTTAAAGTCAGGTTTGTACATAAATCTGGCACTGTTATATATACCTCTATACATATAAGACGTGTAAATGATGGGGGTATAGAGTATAACAACGACCACCCTAGAGGTATAGACTATTCAAAGTTTTCATGTCAATGCGATGTATATATGACCGGCAGGCTAACAAGTACACTGATGTCACATATTGACCACTTCTTCCCCTTTCTTATCAAAGGAGGCAATCTCTCATTAAACTACGACTCTGACCCTTAAATTAGGACCACACATTCCTTATCAGCAGAGGACCATTAGTCTAAACAAACATATAACTGTGGCCAAGTCATATGGACGACTCATTTACACCACAATACACTCACCATTTCACCTATAGCAAAGTGTTATTTAGTGAGCCATTACGGATTGTATTCCTGAGCCAATACGCTAAAGTTGGGGGGGGGGGTTTGAATCCCAGTTGAGCGGTACGCATCGCGCAAAAAAAAGATCGGGCCATTTGTTGCTTAAGGGATTTATCGGCGAAAAAGTTAATTGAATTAGATAATAAGTTACAGAGTATCAAGCAAAACAAATAAGTTCAGCATTCAAGAGAATTTTAAATATGCAGTGAAACATTTGACACATACTCTACAATGATACCTATAAGTCAACAATAGCAGCGTTCTAAATAATTTTTACGGCCAATCAAATTTAATTCTTAATAAAAATCAAGATGCGTTGCTAGCTGTAAAGGTATAGGGGAGGTTTTTGGTGCTACTTTATAATTAAATGTCAGTCGCACGTACAACATTGCCCTGATCCCTAAGATATTCTTATAATAAACCATTCCACGACAAATCTTTCTCAATATTCAAGCACGAAAATCTTGCTCATTTCCTATTGTGGAAGG
>WURV02161365.1:0-15595 GCA_011762755.2 Epimenia babai | reverse complement strand
TCTTGTGTACAGATCCAGCAAACACCTCCATCAAACCCGCAATAAACCGCCACTTTTCATCGCTTAGCCTCACCATCTTCTGGCGTACTAAGAACTTTACGTAATAAAACATGCGTACTAGCCTACACCATATATGCGACGTATATAGTAATATAATTTCTTATGACAAAAGTGAGTACATGATGATGAATCACAGTGTATATAAAGAGGAGTTTTCATTACCAGCTGACCGCGAGGAGATCCAATAGAAGATAGATATTCGAATATCTCGCGAGCTTCAGTCAAGTTTCGTTCGATCGGGTAGCCAAAGAGACGCCCAAAACCCATGTACTCGAGCGCCTTCGTGTGATTCATGGCGGCTGCTTCAGTGAAGAATGAGTACGCCCTACAGTCCATACAGTGCAGCAGACATTACAGCGGTGAGGTGAACAACGGCTCAAATTACACGCGTATCTAATGAAACAGTGGATCTAATCATACAAGTATCGAATAAATAGCATGTCACATCACATGCATATAAAAGGAATAGTTGGGCAGATCACAAATATATATTCAATAAACAATACATCACATTACATGCATATCCCATTCACTAAAGCATACATGTATCCAATAGATCAATTCATATGCGTATTCTATAAATGGATCATACGTGAATCCAATAGATCAAATCATACGCATATCCAATAAATAGATCAAATCATATGAGTATACAATAAATAGTTGATAGCATTTAATGATATATCAGATACATCTAGAAATTCAGTCTAGCGCCCTTAGTTCGATGGTTATTGCTCCGGATTTTCCAGTATTTCGAATATCCGTAATTTCATCTCCGATTGAAATAATTTGGTACAAATGGTTGTAAAAGCTTTTTTCTTACTCCAGTTGCGGAGCACCGACCAATGTTTATAATTTTATTTTATATTTACGACATTTAATTGTGTTTTGACATGAGTTTAGTATTAATTGTTACGGAAAACCTCTGCCATTTTCGTTTGTGGCCCTTCAACCAGGTATTTGTTAGTCAGGCCGAATTTGTTGGGAACAAATTGCCTTTTAATTATCACATCACATAACATACAATAATAATCACGTGGCACGCGAAGAAAAATTACAAAATTATTGACTAGATAACTATCAAACCAATGTATTATGCACTACAACTACTCATATACATATAAAAATATACGCTATCAGGTATAACCATGGGGGGGGGGCTACGTGATTGAATGGGCTTATGCTAATACTTATCTAAGTCGTTGAGTTGTTACCTTTGATTTTTTTATTAGACAATATCTCGTTACATGTACAATAACTTGCATGCGAGACATTTGCAATGAAATGTTATTTACACAGGATTTGGTTCAAGCCACCATAAGCAGAGCAACCAGTGGCGTGGATGGATGAAATGCAACTGTCTGCCCAGGCTCTGACTAGGACTGACTGGCTAAGTTACTCAGACCTTCTGCAGAACTGGCTAAAAAGTATATCTGTTATCATTAATCTTAGAGTGGCCGATTTACTCATACATCCACATGTACAAAGTCGGAGTAACGTAACATCACATAACGAAGAGGTCTAAATACATTCGGTAAAATGACAAATGGTACTGACTTGCGCACACTTTTGTGGTATGACTTGTTGACGAGTACCTCTCCCTGCTGATAAATCTCCTCGGCTGATAAAGCATACATTCCAGCAATAAACATAAACAACTACAAGTCAACGTAAACAATAAACATTGACAGGTGGAAAGGGGGATTTGGAAAGAGCGCGTAGAAAAGAGAAAACTGCCTACACAACAGGTGCCAAAAATCATTCAGCCACTTCCTTATTTCTGTACCATACACCTAAAGATTTTTGAGGGGAATAGAAACATAAAGACCGCGAAATCCATCCGAAATCCATCCGTAACCGTGGAAATAAGTCCTCGTGAAATCAAATATAATTAAAATTCGAGTTTACGCTGAGTTAAACCAACTTATTGATACATGAGGTTTCGGTAACTACACCCGGAAACATCGTCTGTGAAGAAACCGAAAGTAAAAGTCCCGCTACACTTTACTGGGAAAATTTTGGTCAGGTCAAGGGTGGGATGGGACTGTTTCGAATATAACTTTAGGTACAAGTTGCCAGTAAGCGAGTCTTAAAGTAAGGGTCGATCCCCGCTAGTTTCCCCGTGTTTGAAAACACCTAGAGTTCCCTACATTCACTACAACAGACACCACCAACTGCTTTACTGGACAAACCTAGACAAACCTAGATTAGAGCACGCCTCAAAACTGACTGAATTTCACTCCAAAACAACTCACTAATCCATCAAAAACTAACATTATGCTAATGATCTAATAACTGAAGGACTATAACAATAAGAACTATTCAACCATGGATGATGTATTACATGTGTTTATTATTAATGTTTAGTGTTATGCCGCATACAAGCTATTATGGGTGGTTGAGTGAAGAAGAGCTTAGTTCGAGGGCAGATGCATGACCCACTCATATCCTTATGTGCCACCAGGAATGGCGGTAATTTCATGCTTGCTACCATTTTTCATATTAAATGAATATTTAGTGACTTAGACTAACAGTTAATGACTGTTAGAATTTTAACATAGTAAACGTCATTGAACCATAGAACAATGTGTAAAAATTTTATGAGTTATAGCGGGCTTTCACTGCGATATTTCTTGGTGCAATTTCTTGCGTCAATAGTTGCATTAGAGCTGTGCTCCATTCACAAGAATTTCTTGCGCATGTTTATCCAATGGCGTACAAGTATTTCAACACGTGACTCACGTTTGTCCATACAGTAAAAATACTACCACAAAATTGCGGCTCGTAAGCCGGTTGACATCAAAACTGAAAAATTAATTAATGCCTCCCAAGAGCAGGCTATTTTATGGGATATGACAAACCCATGGGTCATAAAACCACGATGAAATCTAGCATAGCAGGCTGTGATGACAGTAGCGATTAATTCGATGTCACTATAAGAATCACTCAAATTCGAAGTTGTATCCGCCATCTTTATTTGATCACGTGATGACACGTCACAACCGGCATTATCGTTATCGATAAATGAAAGTATCTTGGTGTAAACGCTTAGCGCAATAAATTGCAGGCAGAAATTACCGCAAGAAATATCGCAGTGTAAATACCCTATTACTTCTTTTTACAATAGACAACACCCCAGAGTCAATAGAAACTTGAGGCAAATTTGGCAAACATTGACACAAAACTGCATCAAGGTATAGAAAAGTAGACATCAGGAAAATCACTCTAAAAATGTTATCTACGCTACTTAAATTTCATCAAACTCCAAGATGAAAAGTAAAAGGAAATAATAAAGTTTTTCGACATAAATTAGCCATATTAAGCCTGACCATAAAATACATATTAAAGCAAGCTTGACTGGATGGGTAAAAAAAATTAAAAATTTGGATGTATTTGGGAAGTGCGGCAGGAAATAAAAAGCAATTAAAGGCAAGGTAGGAGTAAGCAGGTGTTAGGGGGTACTGTATATTGGTGACATACCTCGCAGTTGCTCAGGGGTGAGAGCTTCTATTCTGTGTTCTGTTTCATCAAAAACATCTTCAATATCATCCTGGTTAGGATTCGACAAGCCACCACCAGAGCTGTCTACGGACGCATGTTTGAGCAATAGGTTCACACCGCGAATCTTATGTTTGACCTTCACTGCCTCTATACCGGCTCTTACGACAGCCTCGTCTCTCGGTGTAGCCACGTCGTCTGCTATGTCGTCACCCTCAGACTTACTACGAGTACCATCACCACCCTCCTGTGACTCGTCACTAGCTGGCTTAGTCTCGCTATCAGCGCCAGGGCTAGCTGGACTTTCATTAGCAATATAATCTGGATAATATTCGTAATGCTCTTCATACGTACTATCGATAGTGTCGGATTCTGGCTCCACAATTTGCTGGTATTTCTCCACTCTTATTAATCCACTGTCTTCCGGTTTATGTACCAGGGCAGTTTCTTTAATATTTCCTTCATAATGTTCATATAAACCTTCAAATTGTTTAACATTGAGTTTGGATATATCTACAGGGGATTTTACATAATCAAGTTTCTTATTATAACTTGAACTCTTTGACCTCTGCTCATCGGTTTCTATACTAACGTGAACTTTATCGTCTCCATCATTATCCTGATTTTTATCATTAGCAGCATAATAATACTTATAATCGCCGTTAGGCACGTCAGTAGATTTATGAAGTATTACGTCATCATTTTTATCATCATTCCTCGTGTCTGTAGTATGACCATCACCAGATTGTTGTACTAATTTCTTGTCACCTTTATCTAACGATGTCGTTGCATCGTGTATATGTTCCTTACCTATATCGGATGACTCTACCAAATCGTCATCATTCTCGTCTTCACCCACATCCCCATTGTCCTCTTCCTGACTGCGCAGAAAGTCGCGAGTCTGTTCAGCAGCGATATCCTCAGCCTCCTTCATCACCTCGCGAATCGCCTTCTTCTCCAAGTCACTCATCTCCTCAAACACCCGCTCGCTGCTCCTGTCAAGGTCGTCATCGTCACCGTGGCTACCACCCTCATTATCGGGACCATGCTGCAGCTGGGCAAACAGACCCGCTGCCGACGATGAGGGGTCCGCGTCTGAAAATCACCCACAATTACTACAACACAACGTGACAACAGGAATACCACAAATAACAGGACATGTCATAGTAATGGGGGTAGCCAATGTGGTTCTATAAATAGCTGGAGAGAAATGCACAGAAAAACCTATACCTCTGATAAACCTCCTTATACCAACTCAGTTGGTAGAGCACCAGACTAGTTACCTGGAGGTTGTGGGTTCGAGGTATAGGTTTTTTCTGTGCATTTCTCTACGGGAAGAAATCAGAGAGAGAAGCATAGATAAGGAAGGAACTTTCAATACTAACAGTATTATTATATTTCCATAAAACTCTCCTGAAAAACTGTCCTGACTGTCACTTTTTAAAGGCAACAATTGGAGGTAGACATAGTGGTCCACGAAAAAAATACACAGAACAAAAAATCTTGATCACGCGTGTACCAACCCATTCTAAATATCCGATCTTGTTCTCTTCCCATTTAATTTTCTTATCTATTGTATTTATAAAATACACAGAACAAAAAATCTTGATCACGCGTGTACCCACCCATTCTAAATATCCGGTCTTGTTCTCTTCCCATTTAATTTTCTTATCTATTGTATTTTTCGTTTCACATAGTTTTACAGCGTGATTTTTATGTCCGACACTGTGCTGCTGTGAGTTATATTTTTTAGTTATATTTCCTTCATCCTTGATCTTACTGTATATGTCTCATTTATTTTCGACTCACCTATTAGCCAGTTCGATAAGAACTGTATCTCTAGTTAATCATAGTAACCGTAAATTTGTAAAGTCACTTTGATAGCCATGTGTTAAAAAGGCACTAACTATAGATAAAAAAATTTCAGTTCATTACATATTCTCACGATAGACATGTACATGAAAATAATTTCTTACAGACTAAACAGACTCAAGGGGAATATATAAAAGATAGATGATGACAAGAAACTGAACTTTTGATTAGAGCTTCCCGATGACTAAGAAAGCATTAGAGAAACCTGCATCAAAGTGATCCTTCACAACATCTTTGTGATGGTGAGAATGGTGCTCGAGTTTCTCATCTTCGTGCGACTTTGCGTCCCCTGAGTCTTCTTGGGCGTCGCTTGTCTTGCTCTGTGCTTTCTCCTGTGACATGGCCGTACCGCACAAGGCTAGGCACATGAACACTACATATGCGGTCGTAATGATACAGGTCTTGCCACGGATCATTGCCCCTATATAATACAAAAAGTGCTCATGAGTAGTAGGATTAGGATATGTATACAATTGGAAAAATATCATTTTTATAAATACATAACTAAACCATAACTTACTTGACAATATATCAACCCATTAAACAATTAAATTTTTCAAAATTACATTCATTGCACTAATACTGTTACTCGACCCTTACTGCCACTGCTCTTTAAATTAAAACTGTCTTTCATTATTTATTACAATTTATTCTGAACCTTTGAAAAAACCTTTCCAAAATATTTAGTGGACGACCCAGTTGGATCTGAACATGCTCATAGTGAGCTCTAGTACAAGACAACATGAAATCACTCAGCAGCAGAATTGGGGTCACTTCGATGGCTGGTAGGTACCAATAATGTGCCTAATAATGTCAGAAATTCTAAAGAAGACACGACTTCAAGCGTTGCTTGCCTGTAAATTTAAAACAACTCTTGCATTTGCAAAAGTCTTGAGACATCATTATTACCATACTATTATTCTCATTTTCAATAACATTAATTAATTTGAGTAATCAAAAATAGAATTTCTATACTACTTAAACCATCGGAAATGATGCTCTAGGGTGGTTTACAAGAATAAAATTACAGGAAAACGCTAATAAAGTCATTCAAAAGGGAAAAAATAAACTATGTTGCAAAATTAAAGTAAATATACATATGACAGTAAAATATAAAACATAATATCCATGCAAATTCCAGTGACTAGTGTATATGTGAAATTGGGGGTGTGAAGAATAAAAGATTATGTATACGCCAAAACGAATAGGTGTATTTTTAACTTGCATTTGAACTCGGTTAACATGGACACTGATCGTAATGAAAGAGGAAAATCGTTCCAGAGCGTGGAACCAACAGCAGGAAAGCTACGAAGGGTTGTTTTAATACATCTACTGCACACAGGCTTGGCAAAGAATTGATGGGAAGATCTTAATGAACGAGCTGGCTGATAGAACTGGATAAGTTGGTTCAGGCAGGTAGATGCCATATTGGGAAAGGACAAGTACGTGAAGGTAAGACACTTGTATGTGACACATTCCGTGACTGGAAGCAAGTGAAGTTGTTTGAGTAGATGGGTTATACGACAGAATTTAGAGGCATGGAACACGACACTGATTGAGAATACATCCACCCTGATAACACTTCTAAACCTATGTTTATGTATAGTTTCGCTATTACCCCTGCCATCTCTATATTTACACTCGAAAAACAATGTTGTTCACTATCTTGAATACTTGAATCATATCTACTCGCTCTCTCTTCTGTATGCTAGTGTTAGCAATTTCAACTCCGTCAGTCTTTCCTCAGATTTTAATTCCTTCATACCTGTTATTAACTTGGTGGCTCTGTCTGTATCTTCTCCAATTCTATTCAGTCGACTTTGCAAATATACTAAGTTACGTTCAAAACACGAATACCTGACGATAATATAAGAAGCCGAGGCGGCGTAATGGCGGCTATCACGTTGAGTAACTTTTAAAACGATGTTGTGCTTAGTATATTAAATAATAGCGTAAATCATATCAAATATATAACTTTCTTTCTGCAAAAGCCACGTATATTTTACTGATAAACTGTTAACGGCAACAACAGCCATTAAACCGGAAATAATTCGTTTCGATTGCTTACCTAATTTCACCCAACAACGCCAGGAACGATAAAACTGTACGTCGGTGGCATAACTAAATTCACCCAACAACGCCAGGAACGATAAAGATGTATGTTCTAGTTCAAAAATGCTGTGGAGCCTCCCTTATTTCTGTACATTATTTTAACATACTGCAGACGTACATAGTGCCACTGTTATCCGTATTTCCATTTAATGTTGTATTATGCGTATCAAAAAAATCCTAATTCAGCGGGTTAATAACTTATTATGCGCATTTTGTTCATTTTGTGGATTCACATCTGGTTTATCGTTTGACAGCAGCCCATCTCATTTCCATCGGTACCTTTCTTACACCATTGCCGACAAAAGGCTTAGTACAGTTTAGTTAAAAATTACCAGTAAAATTACTGCTAAATTGGTTACATAAAGCTGATGAAATCGTTAACGCCATTTTCAAGGGCATAATTATGTGTAAGTTTAAGGACAGTGCGAGTAGTCTAACTGGGAAGATGGTACAGCTGACGTGGTGACCGCGTTTCACCAGACAAAGTTTGCAGCAAACTCGTGAAGCTTTTAGGCGATTGCATTAATGAGAAATAAAATATTATCAGGGTTATAGCAAGTACACTAACAGGTGCGTTACTAGAGCCTGGCACGTAACAAAATAACGCATGAGGTCGTTAGAAGCAAGAGAGCGATCTGTTTGCAGTTGATTTGCTTCATTAACGCGCGGTTTTTTGTAGTCATTAACACGAAATATCAAGTTTACTATTTCACAACTTACTATCATTGTCCTATAGCTAGCTTGTCCATTTTTATTCCCAATGCATTGCTATATTGTTATTGCATAGAGACAAATGCGTCTGGTGATAGGTAAGGTTATTAGATCGCTAGAATTATACGAATGGAGGTTTCCTGGTCGAAAGAGCCTTAAAGCTGTTTGTCAATGCCCTATGGGGTATTGGTAGCTCTTGCAATATGGATGTTCCTCTTCTATGTAACATGCCATGTCTCAGATACTCGCAGGATGTTCAGCTCTCCCTTCTTTCTCATCCCAATGTAAATAATCATTAGCTATCACAATTTTCACTATGGAGTTTTCCTACCCTCCCCTGACATGAGGATAAACCCCTGTGTCATGTCAACCACAACCTTTGGAAAGAAACAATGGCAGAAACAGGGTAATCCCAGAGATCTTTTGTTACATATCCACGATAGTTACAAATATTACCGAGTGCTGAAATATATCCTTTACTGGCTATAGTGCCATTATGCTATGCGATTTGTTACACGCAAGTTTGATCAGTCAACCTAAACATTTTCTCCCAACACTGGCCATTTACCCAACATTATAAGCTCAATTGAGAGTTTGAAAGATCGAGCATGTTCGAAATTCCCAACTTCTTGCAAAGATTGCCAAAAGCTTCAGCCAATGACAAGGTGCAGATATTCTAACTAGCTTTCCATTGGCTGAAGCTTACACATTAAAGCCTAGCAATTTTCTGTCACCAGCACTCACTATACTCCGACTGTTATGTTATTGTGTAATTTCGACGAGTCAAAAAGTTGTTGCACAGTGTCACTGTCAAACTACATTTCGACAAGTTGTCATTATGATGGGTCAACAAATGGCATTGCTGAAGCACCAAAACTGGTTTATCAAGAACACGCAAGACATCAATAATGTTACAAATTACTATTTATTCAATACAGGTGGATGTTGGTCATATTTCGTGCTCATTGTGATAAAACATCTATTGCATCTAGAGCACTATTGTACGATATCCCGTAAACAAAACACCGCCATGACCTAAACGCTCACAACTATACTGTAACATCGTAGCCGATCTACACTCTCTTTATTATATGGTGATGATGAATGACGATTATGACTCAAGAATAACGCCGAGAGGAGCATCTCTTGTGATCGGGACCATCTTTTCCAATAGCTTCTTCACAAGCAACCATGCTACGTACGAGCCTACAATACCTATTACTGGATAGATCTGATCAACTGCACAAACTAAATGCTTGTTCTCATTGCATCGTTACATGATTCTTTAATGTTGTGCCATACACAGCGATGTTATTTCACCAGGCCCGCCTTTTTCGCTTCGGTTTCGTATATAAGTAAGCGCCACATCTTGACAATAAAGACCTCCGCTTCTTCATCCAACACCTGAAAATAAGACACGAGGGTGTTCGGGAGAATTGAGAGAATTGTCTAATACTCGTTATTCCAAACCTGCTGTTTGACATTGAACAACATAAGATATAAGTTACCAATATGAACTACAATCTAAAAACCATAGTCCCAGAGAGAGACACAATACAATAGATCCTTGGTAATACATCTTACATCACAACTAATTTTATTGATAACAACCCTTCCCATGACCACGTTGCTTTAGCTGTTCATGAACCATCACTTGATAGATTATACATGACACTCTGTAGGCGTAGCATGTGGGAGATTTTTGACCCATCGGCTACACTGAGCATAATACGCTAAAGACCGTACACATTATTTGCAACAGAAAATGCAGCTATTTCATGCTCCTTTTTTCACAATTATCGTAGGACATAATACATGCATTTTCCATTGAATCTATTCTCAAGTGAATTTTAATGAGGTAAACTGGACCGTTACTGGATTTGATGAGAGGCACGTGTAATAATGAAATATTACAGCTGCAATTATAGTGATGTACCACGTCAACCTTAAGCCTAAAGGTTAATTTTGAGCAGCCAAACATTTTAATTAGCCATCTTATGTTGCTATTTACAGTAATGAATGACGTGTCAATTAAAAGCCAAACCTTTCTGAAAGTACGAGACAAGACTCGATAGGCTGGATATAAACATTATCGGTGAATATTTTCTGGCATTTATTACACGTTATTTATTCATCATTCGCTTTGACTGTATCCTCCCCCAATGCCATACTCACCATTGCTACGTCATTCAAGATATTTTGTGGAGAGCTTTTCGCAATGACTTTCTGACAAATGAACTCAGTCAACGTGGGTTCTTCCTCGCCGATGTATTCGATGATCTTTTTATTCACCCAGGGTTTGATTCGTTTGTCCATGAGATTCTTCAGAAGACAAACATCATAATTTATTATTATTTAATTAAGACCACTGAACAGGTGTAAAATGTTAGATTTTAAAAGTACAGTGAAACCTGCTCTAACGACCACTCGTATACAGCGACCACTCGTCTTAAGCGACCGCCTTTCGGCGGTCCCGAATGCTTTCGGTGTATAAGTACACTCACTGTATTAAGCGACCACCTGTCTTAAGCGACCGTTTTATGCCGGTCCCGCGGACAGTCGCTTAATACAGGTTTCACTGTAACTTCTATTAATAACCAAATAAATAAATTTTAATTCAAAATTATGGGGGGGGGGGTCATAAAATAATTAGTCTAAGGAATCTAAAGAATTCTTGCATTTAATTGAAAAACATGTGTAGTCTAATGAATATTTCATGTGTTTTTATTTATCTTCTCTCTTGTATTGTCGTTGATATCTTTGTTGATTGTGTGTTATATATTATGCACATAATGTACTAAATATATAGTATATATTATTTTTTATTTTTTATAAATAAAAAATAATATTATATGTGTTATATATATCATGCAAATTGTGTATAATATGCGTTATATATTACCCACATAATGTACACGATGTTTATTATTAAATGATTAGAAAAGAAACATATAAATATATCAGCTGACGATATGTTAATGACGGAAATACGTTAGTAGTGTACATGCAATATTTACACCAATGCAGCAGTACGTGAGTTTATGAGAAGACTAGATACAACATGTGGCATGATAAAAGACAGGCCTCAACTAACACTTACAGAATCAACTATAGACCAGTCGAGGGGGAATGTGAACAACTCATCCTTCGCCGTGGGAATGCGTTCAATAAGCGTCTTTATGTGGGCGCGTTTCTCCTCGATCGTTTTGGGTTTCTTTGTGTCCTTATCATCGGTATAGTCGAGCGGCACGAGTTTACGTTTTTTCGGCCCGTTGTCATCGTCCTCGTCTTGGTTAAACACGTCGACGACCGTCAATTTTTTTCGTTTCATGTTAGCCGCATTCTCGCTCGGACTAGACGTAGCTGTTTCTGGAGGCGGATGATGAGTTGTGAGTATAATTACGTTACTCATGGAGCATCTACCTTATTGCAATAACGATGCCCTAATAGCCCTACTGCAATAACGATGGTGCAATAGCCCTACTGCAATAATAACACTGCAATAACCTCACAGCAATAACACATAATAACCTTAGTGCAATAACACTGCAATAACACTGCAATAACCTTACTGCAATAACCTTAGTGCAATAACACTGCAATAACACTGCAATAACCTTACTCTAATAACACTGCAATAACCTCACTGCAATAACACATAATAACCTTACTGCAATAACCTCACTGCAATAACACATAACAACTTCACCGCAATAACACTGCAATAACCTCACTGCAATAACACGTAATAACCTTACTGCAATAACCTGACTGCAATAACACTGCAATAACCTCACTGCAATAACACGTAATAACCTGACTGCAATAACAATGCTGCAGTAACCTCACTGCAATAACACGTAATAACCTTACTGCAATAACACTGCAATAACCTCACTGCAATAACACGTAATAACCTGACTGCAATAACACTGCAATAACCTCACTGCAATACCACGTAGTAACCTTACTGCAATAACGATGCCGCAATAACCACAGTGCACTACACAACCAGTTGCTCATACAACGCTGCATGTAGTAAACACAATGACAATGTAACAAATGGACAATTATCATATCTGTGTATTGTGGGTAAGTCTGTCACTGCAAGTTATCATCACTAAACGAACTAAAACATGGCGTAGTAAAGCATTTCCTACATTATTACTCCAAAACTTAATAAGCAGACAGTTTGTTTAGTAACGATCGATGCCCCTAGCGCACAAACAGAAAATGATTGATCAGAGTAAATTTCCAATCTATTGACGACCTACCTTGTCTAATGACATCAGGAATCACAGGTATAACAGGTGCCGGTACTGGCGCAGGAACTGGCGAGTCCTCAACCTTAAGTTGCGTCACCGTATCTAATAATGGGCTATCCGTATCAGAAACGGCGGGAACCTCATTTGCGACTATCGCTACCTTCTCATGCGGAACTTCTACTGGAATTTCTGTCTCTAAAGTAGTGATGATTGTGGAGTTTGTAGATAATGATGTATTTTGCGATGTTTCTTGTTTTATTTCTACGACGGGCGATGGAGATTTGGGTCTGCGGCGTTTTGATTGTCGAGATGAGTCGGGGCGTTCGGTTTTTATGATGGGTTTTGGTCTAAGATGCTCGTTACGCTGTCTTTCGAGCTGCAAAAGTGCGCGAATTGACGTAATATTAATAACTATACTGATGAATACAGTTTAAATAACCATGAGAATTGTATGAATAATCACAAAGAGACAGTGTAAAATACACCCTCCATACAGTTTAAATAACTGCGTAAATGCAATGTAGAAAACCACCCCAAAACAATGTGAATGTGAATAACATAAATAATAATAATACATTAATACAGTGTAAATAATCACATAAAGCAATTCATAACTGCGTATGACAGGTTGCTGAGGCGATGTGTATAACTAGGGCGGTGTGTATAACTGGGGCGGTGTGTATAACTGGGGCGGTGTGTATAACTGGGGCGGTGTGTATAACTGGGGCGGTGTGTATAACTGAGGCGGTGTGTATAACTGAGGCAGTGTGTATAACTGAGGTAGCATGTATAACCGAGGCAGCGTGTGTAACCGAGGCGGTGTGTATAACTGAGGCAGTGTGTATAACTAAGGCGGCATGTATAACTGAGACGGTGCGTGTACAATCGAGGCTGCCTGTATAATCTAGGCGGTATACATAACTGAAGCCGTGTTTATAACTGAGGCGGTGTAACTGAAATCATGTAAAAGTCTTAAGTTAAGGTGTAGCCACACGGCTGACCTTGAATATTTCTGCCTCTACATCGGGATGCCCCTCTTCTTGTAGCCTCCGCTTCACCTCCTCCAATTCCTCCTTTTCCCTCGCTCGATCACGGTCATCCAATTCTATTTCTTTTTCTCGCTCTTTCAATCGCCGTTGCAGGGCGCTTCCCCTGTGAGTTATCGCGTGCAATACAAACGCGGTAGAAAATCATAGCTTCCTGTATTACTACAATATTCTACTACAATAGTAACTAAAAGGTATCAATATAAGATTTCCAACTCGAATAAGGATCAGAGGAAAATATCAGGTAATGTTGTCACGGAGTTATTAACACTGTGATATAGTGTTCATTAACCATATCGATGTTACCAACTGAACTAATACTCACTTGTAATATTTAACATCATCACGTTCATCATCATAGTCTTCCAGAAATTCCTTTAGTCGTCTCGCTTCTTTTTCCTGTAACAAGAAGCACAGCTGCATGAATTTTTGTTTGGGATGTGAGAATGTATAAACCAATTTTTAATATCTTCAAATGAAACTGGCTCTTTAAATGTCCGTGTTGCAAAGGACATTGTAAATTACAATTTCACATATATACGCGCATGCACACACACACACACGCACAAGTATCCGTGAGTACCTCATCATCCTTCTTCTGTTCCTCGCGATCCCGTTCCTTGCGGTACTCTCGGTGCTTCTTACTCTCTCTACTTTCCCAGGTCTTCAACCTCTGTCACGAACAACATCACCATGTATTGACCGATACAATGGCAACCAGTTCCAGGTTAATGCTGCTGATTCGTGAATCAAGCTAAAAAGCGTTTACATTTGAATAAAACCAGGATCAATCCTTAAGTTGAATTTTTTTTAAGAAACTACTGATAGGCCAGAAATATTCGCCATTGTAAATTTTCACAAATTAAAATTATCGGCAAATTACAAAATTTATGAGTTTAACGATAATTATGATAGTTACATTTGTATTTCTTATCGCATTTGTTCTTAAATTAGTAATTGCAATCATTGGGCTGGCTCTGCTGTACCGTTGGGAACTCTATGTATATATCGTAGATGGACCAAAGGTAGTTGAATAACTTATATCATGAAGAATATGATATACATGCTTCGAATACCGCTTTCAAATTTAAATAACATATTGATGTAAAGTAGTTCAGGAGTACATGACAGAAAGGATATGCACAGAATGTCATTGGTATGGAGGTGCCCTTTGCAGAGCTCCCTCTTCCTATGACTTATTACAAATCATCATATAGCAAGCTGCCTATATGGCTATTTTCCACTAATTTCTTTTCCAATACAGAACCAGTTCTCGTATGATAGATGGGCCAACTACTGAACTATGAAAGATAGACAATAGACTTCATCCAGTAAATAGACCATCTAATGGAATAATACCGTAAATATAAATGGACCCCTAATAAAATAACCCCCTAATCATCTATAGAAATCTATTCAAGTTCTTAAAATATTCGTGTTAATGTCACATTTTCCTCTTGGACCGGGCTATAATACACCAAGAATCAACTACCCTTGATATATCACACGCGATATGCTGCCTACGCCACTATTCCTTAGCCCTCACAATATTCAGCCATCGTATGATCCTCCCCCAACACTCACCTCACGATACGCGGCCTCTTTCTCCCTCAGTTTCTTCTCGAGCTTGCGTCTTTCATGCACCTCTTCCTCCATCTCGAGCGCTCGTTCTCGGTCTCTCCTGCACCAGTCATCGTAACACTAACGTACACATGTCTGATTACTGGCGGGGGTTCTATAAATAACAGGACAAAAGTCAGCTTTTGTAACTCAGTTAGCAGGGCACCAGACTGCTTATCCGGAGGTCGTGGGTTTGGGCCGCACCAGATATAAGGTTTCCCTCTCTACATTTCTCTTACATTAATATTTTGAATAACGCAGGTCAGCAATTCAATTTATATAGTCGATCATTGCTTGTTACATATATCTATGTGTATATATCGCTGACATAAACTTTATATAGTCGATCATTGCTTGTTACATATATCTATGTGTATATATCGCTGACATAAACTTTATATAGTCGATCAT
>WURV02161354.1:0-15598 GCA_011762755.2 Epimenia babai | reverse complement strand
CGGCAGAGGGCGAGGCTCAAGAGGCTTCCACCCATTCCGCGGGGGACGCGCAGGCGCGAGGAGAACGGCAGGAAGACCTCTTCTTCCGGGCCAGCATCGAGTTCGAGCCCCGGCCTACCGAAGGCGAAGAGCAGGTGTCGGGCCGGGCCCGTGCTCCGCATGCCCAGGCGGGCGACCAGGGGGCCTTCGCTGCCGGCCGAGGCCAGGAGTCCGAGCAGTCGACCCCAGATCGGAACGAGGCGATCGGCATCGACCTGGAGGCTCTCGGGGAGTTCGGGGGCGAGTTCGCGGCGAAGGTCGGGGACGCGCTCGAGGCCCTCGAGCGGGGCAAGCGACTCGTCGAGCAGCGAGGAGGGATCGAGGCTCCTGAGCTGACAGCTGCGTCCCCCGCGGTCGAGGCGCGCAAGGCCCAGGGCGTCGTCGATCAGGTTGCCGAGCTGCCGGGTCGCCTTGCCGATGCTCTCGAGCGAGTCGATCTCGACCGGGTCGCGTCCCTGCTCGTGGGCCAGCTCGAGCAGGACCTCGGTGTTCCCGAGGATCGGAGTCAGCGATCCGCGGATCTCGTGGCCGAGCCGGGACAGGAATTCGAGGCTGTCACGCCTGGTCTCGGTGACGTCGTGTTCGGCACAGCGCAGGGCCTGGTCGAGGCCGGTCAGGTTGTCGCGGTGCTTGGCCATCTCCCGTCCCTGGCTGTCGACGAGCTCGGCCAGGTTCTGCAGATGACGACGGGCTCCGATCCGATGGGTCCACTGCTCGCAGACCGACTCGGCGATCTGGCGGACCTCGATCGCCGAGAAGGGCTTCTTGAGCACGAGCAGATGCTTGCGGCGACCGAAGCGCGCGTCGATCTCCTTCCAACCATGGTCGGAGAAGGCCGTGCAGAGCACGATCTCGAGATCGGGATCCAGGGACCAGAGTGCCTCCATGGTCTCGAGTCCGTCCCAACCCGGTGGCATGCGCATGTCCACGAAGGCGAGGGCGAAGGGCTGCCCCTCGGCCATGGTCCGATGCAGCTGCTCGACCCCCTCCTCGCCCTGATGGGCGGAGACAATCTCGAAGGCCTCGAGCTCCTGGTCCGGGGTCTTCCCGAACAGTTCGGTCTCGAGGCTGCTGAGATCGTCCTCCCTCGAAGGGCAGAGGATCTTGCGGAAGTCCTCGTGGATCTCCGGCCTGTCGTCGATCAGCAGGATGCGCCGGTTCCTCACCACCTCACTCCGGACGGGACCTGGGCGTTCCCTCTCTGTTTCGGAGTCTCGGGCTCGGGACTGCACCGGAGGCCGAGGGCCCTGGCTCCTCCCCATGTGATGGAGATCAGCAGGCTGCCGGTCCGGTCGGGGGAATTCCGGGATCCCGGCCGCGTTGACGCATCAGCAGGCCCTGGAGCTCCTCGAGACTCTGCCAGGCGGCCTCGAGATCTTGGAGGCCAAGGGCCTCGAAGCAGAGCAGGGCTGCTTCGAGCGTGCAGAAGCGCGCCTCTCCCGGCGAGCGACGCGGAAGCCAGGATGGGCGTCGTCGGCTCTCGACGACGAGCGGACGGAGCCCGGCCGGATGGGCGTGACGCTGGAACATCGCGCGGCTCTGGCTCCAGCTCGCGTCGAGGATGACCAGGCGGCGGAGGGCTTCGTGCGATCCGGCCTCGAGCAGGGAGGGTTCGGAGACCCGGGCCTCGGGAACCGGATAGAGGACGTAGCAACCCGGACCCGCCAGGGAGCGCCAGTCGAGGGGATCCTCTCGACGGCCATGGACGAGCATGCGGCTTCCTTCACAGAGGCGGTGGAGCAGGCGGCCGGTGTTGGACTGCCGGGCGAGCTCGTTCTTGTGCAGCACGACACAGAGCTCGAAGCCTGGGTCGAAGGATCGGACCCCGGCGCAGAGGCAGTCCTGTTCGATCAGACCGCAGCCTTCGCAGCGGGGGGTTCCCTTCGGTGTCGTGGGGAGCTGGCTCATGTCGGCGGAGCGGCTGGACCTGGGACCCTCCCATGTGGGACCCTCCCATGGTCGATCCCAGGGAGACGGAGCGACCGGGGGACCGGCGCCCGGAGACTAGGCGCATGGGAGTTCCCGGACCAGGCATCCTCGACGAGCAGCGGCTGCGCATGCCCCAGGGGCTGTGCCGCCACGCCCCGACCCTCGACGAAGGGCGCGACGGCTCCCTGTCCATGGTCTGCTACGCCTATCCCGAGGACGAGACCCGTGGGGGAAGCCTCGTGCTCGCGGTCAAACGCCCTGGGACGGATCGATTCGATCCGGCGCGGACCCTGATGGAGGAGGCCGGTGCTTCGTTCGGCAACCCGGTCCTGCTCGAGGAGGAAGGTCGGCACCGTCTGCTGTACGCGCGCCTGCCTGCCGGTCGCTACTGGAACCAGTCCCTGCTGATGGAGACCTGGTCGGAGGATGGGGGGAGGAGCTTCGGTCCGGCACAACGGATCGGGGGACCGAGGGTTGGATGGTTCGGCATCCTCCTCTCGAGCTCTTCGGCGGTGCGCTCCTGCTCCCGGCCTACGACGAGGTGCGGCAAGAGACCTTCCTGCTCGAGGGGAGGAAGGGGCGACCCGGCTGGAGCGAGGGATTCCGCTTCTCGGGAATCGCGCTGTGGCAGGCCTCGCTGATCGCGGACCCTCAGGGCAGCCTGTACCTCTTCTTCCGACCTGCCAAGGAGCCGCGCATCGTCTGGCGGGCCCTTTCGAGAGACCGGGGGCGGAGCTGGTCACCGCCGATCCGGACCCCGCTGCGCTGTCCGCTCTCCGGGATCGATGCCGTGGCCTGGCGGGATCGGCTCGTCGTCGTGCACAACGACATCTCCGAGCATCGCCGGAGCCCGCTCTCCATCTCGGTCAGCCCGGACGGGGGTGTGCCCTGGGAGGAAGCCCAGGTCCTCGATGAGGAGCGCTGCGAGCTCGGGTATCCAAGCCTGCTCGTGGACCGGCAGGATCGCCTGCAGCTCAGCTACTCCTTCGATCGCCGCATCATCAAGCACGTCCAGGCCCGGGCGGAGGATTGGTTCGCGGGATGCTGAACGACCTGCAGGGCATGCGTGGGGTGCATCAGGGCAAGAGGCTCTTCCTGCTCGCCTCGGGACCGAGTCTCGGGGACCAGGATCTCGCTCCCCTGCAGCGCCGGCTGGTCATGGGCCTCAACCGATCCTTCCTGATCCATCCTGCGACCCAGTACCACTGTGCGATGGACCATCGGCCCTTCGAGGAGTATCCGGAGGCCTTCTCGAGGACCCGTTGCCTCTGGATCCTCGAGGGTCGTGGGGCAGGAGGGATCGAGCTGCCTCTGCTCGGCTCCGAGGGTTGGTCGGAGGACCTGG
This sequence comes from Epimenia babai, assembly GCA_011762755.2. Classification (NCBI taxonomy): domain Eukaryota; kingdom Metazoa; phylum Mollusca; class Solenogastres; order Cavibelonia; family Epimeniidae; genus Epimenia; species Epimenia babai. The sequence goes on along the minus strand of WURV02161354.1, from coordinate 12,285 downwards.
CCCAGGGGATCTACTCGGGCTACACGGTCTGCTACTTCGCCATGCAGGTGGCGGCCTGGATGGGCTTCACCGAGCTGATCTTCGTCGGCCTGGACCTGGCCTACCGGGAGGGGCACACGCACTTCTTCGGGTACTGCCACCGCTCGGCAGGCCACGAGAACGGGGAGTTCACCAAGATGGGACGGATGCTCTCGCTCGGGGTCCGATGCCTCGAGGAGCGGGGGATCCGGGTCTTCCACACCAGTCCGGTGGCACGGATCCCGGGGATGCAGGCGCTCCGCTTCGACGAGGCACTGGCGCTCTGAGGCGGTCCGGATCCCGGGCCTGTGCTGTCGAAAATCCCTCGGATCGATGGGAACGTCCCTTGGGCCGGATCGTAGGGGGGGGCCGCTCCGGAAGGGCTTCCGGAGGCGGGTCCGGGTGGAGAGCTTCAGGTCCTCGGGGGAAAGCCTCGAAGGGAAGGCATCTCAACCGGCGCAGGCCTGCTAGACTCCTGCGCCTGATCCTCCGGTACGGGGGAGGACCCGAACGCATTCCATCCATCGTTTCCAAGCAGGGAGAACCGCATGACTCCGTTCACCACACTCCTCGTCTCCGGCATGTTGCTCGCCGGCAGCGCCCTCGCCCAGTGTCCCTCCGAGCAGAGCTCTTCGAAGGCCTGCGAGTCGACCCAGGCCAAGGTCGCCGACGCCTCCGCGAGCCAGGAAGGCTCGAAGGGATGCTGCTCCTCCAAGGCCGAGGCCGATCCGCTGCTGGTCAAGTGGAAGAGCCTGGACAAGAAGGCCCAGCGCGAGGTCGCCAACGCCTTCGTCCGGACGACAAAGAGCTGCCCGCTGGGATCCCGCTACACCAAGATGGTCTTCACCCTCGACAAGCTGTACGCCGGCTCGGCCGCGCAGCTCGAGGCCATCGCTTCTCACGACAAGTGCGATCCGGTCCTCAAGAAGGACCTGATGGCCCAGGTCGGTGGGATCCGCAACCTCAAGGGCATCAACGGTCGCGCTCTCAGCGTCATGAAGACCATCGCCTCGGCGGCCGACCCCGAGCTGCTCAAGGGCTGCTCCGAGGGCAAGTCGTCCTGCGGCGAGGCCAAGGCCGAGTGCGCGGACGAGGCCGACTGCGGTGAGATCTTCGTCATCGTCAAGCTCTGCGACTCCTCGGCCAAGCTGGCAAAGGGCTTCGGCGGTGCCATGGACGAGATCAAGGCCATGGATCCCAAGCTGATCGCATCCATGCAGGCCGACATGAAGGTCATGAAGGCCCATGGAATCGACATGGGCTCGGTCATGAGCAGCGCGATCAAGGGTCAGATGAGCCAGCTCGTGAAGGTCGGCTCCGGCCTGGGCTGCAAGAAGTCCGGCCTGGTCGCGGTCCACGCCGACAAGATGGAGGCCTGCAAGGTCACCAACGAAGCCGTCCAGGGGAGCTTCTCCGGGATCAAGTCGGCCTACATCCTGCTCAAGTCGAGCTCCAAGGCCTGGCCCGGCAAGAAGGGCGACTGCGGCAGCAGCGCCGGCTGTGACAGCGCCAAGGCCGACTGCGAGAGCAGCTCGGACTGCGAGACCGAGTGTGAGACCGAGTGCTCGGACGAGAAGATCAAGACCGAGACCGTCAAGGGTTGATCAGGCAGAGGCGTCCTTCCTTCGGGAGCCCTGAGGCCCCGGGGTAGGACCCACCAGCAGGCCGGAAACGGTGTGCAGTCGGGGGAAGCGATGCGCATCCTTCGGGCATGAACCGCGTCAGCTTCCCCCGAACCGTTTCCAGCCTCCTCGACAAGAGCAGCGGTCTGCTCGTCCTGGGGCGTCCCTCCCGTCTCGATGATGCCTCCCTGGCCCGGGACCTGCCCAAGTCCCTCGTGCCTGCCTACAGGCGGCTGCGCGAGGATCTCGAGCCCGGCGACCTGGGTTCGGGCAGCTCGGCCCTGGTCGAGTCCGATCCAGGCAGGGTCGAGCTGGGCCTTCTGCCCGAGAGCGGGAGCCGCCACAACAGCCCGGCCGGCACGGAGGCCATCCGCCGTCTCTGCAAGGGCTCCTCGATCGCCCGGCGAAAGCGCGGGGCGATCCTGCTGCTGCTCGAGGATCCGGCCCATCTGCCGGCAGCCCTCAACGGCGTGGCCAAGTCCCTGCATCTGTTCGGGGCGCGGAGCAAGGCCTCCAAGAGCCCGAACCGGCTCGGCATCCTCGCCCTCGGTCCCGATGGTACCCCGATCCGCATCGACAAGGCCCAGGCCATGCGCTTCGAGAGCATCCGGGAGGCAGCCCGGCTCGTGGACACCCCGCCGACGCGGCTGGATCCGGCAGGCTTCGCCAGCGAGGCCCGCAAGCTCCTGCAGGGGCTCGACAAGGTCAAGGTCCGTGTCCTGCGGGGCAAGGCGGTCGTCGCGCCGGGCTCGGAGGGCTGCACGGTGTCGGCAAGGCGGCCAAGAGCGGGCCCCGCATGCTGGTCGCGAGCTACGACCCGGGGCGCAAGCGCAACCGCCACGTGGCCCTGGTCGGCAAGGGCATCACCTACGACACCGGGGGCCTCAACCTCAAGATCCAGGGCTCGATGTTCGGGATGAAGGGGGATATGGGCGGGGCTGCGGCCATGCTCGGTGCCTTCCGTTCCCTCGTGGCCGCCGGCTGCAAGCATCGGGTCAGCCTGCTGCTCTGCATGGCCGAGAACGCGATTGGTCCCGAGGCCGTCAAGCCCGACGACATCCTCACCATGCACTCGGGCAAGACCGTCGAGATCAACAACACCGATGCCGAGGGCCGTCTCCTGCTCGGCGACGGGGTCTCCTACGCGGCGCGCAAGCTCGGGGCGGACACGATCCTCGACGCCGCGACCCTGACCGGGGCCCAGCTCGTGGCGACCGGAAGCATGCATGCCGGCATCGTCTCCAACGACGAGGGGCTCGAGCAGGCGGCCGTGGAAGCCGGCAAGCGCTCCGGCGATCTCGCCCATCCCCTGCCCTTCGCACCGGAGTTCTATCGACAGGAGTTCGCGAGTCCGATCGCCGACCTGCGGAACTCCGTCAAGAACCGCATGAACGCACAGAGCTCCTGCGCGGCCCAGTTCGTCTACGAACACCTCGAGGGAACCAAGGTCCGCTGACTCCACATCGACCTGGCCGGTCCGTCCCACCTCGGAGACCGCGGCACCGGCTTCGGAGTCGGTCTCGTCGCCAGCCTCTGACCCCTCCAAGAGCCAGCGCGGCTTCCTCACAACCGACGCGCTTTCCTCTGAGGGGAGTGCGTCGGTTGTGCTGAGGCTTGCGCTTCAGTCGACGCGGACGACGCCGAGGAGGTCTTCGGGGGTGATGAGGCCTTCCATGACCTTCTTGAGACCGTCGATCAGGATGGGCTTGAAGCCGTTCTCGCGTGCGAGGTCCTGGAGTTCCTCGTCCTCGCAGCGGCGGGATACGGCGTTCTGGAGCAGGCGGTCGAAGTGGACGACCTCGTGGACGGCGATGCGGCCGAGGCGGCCGCGTTGGCGGCAGGCCTCGCAGCCCTGACCCTGGCGGATGCCCTCGGTCGGGAGATCCTCGGGCCACTGGAGGGCTTCGAGGACGCCTGGATGGGGCTCGTGCGGGACGGCGCAGTGGGAGCAGACCCTGGGGACGAGGCGCTGGGCCGTGACCGTGCGCAGGGCCGGTCCGAGGAGGTAGGGCTCGACGCCCATGTCGATCAGGCGGTAGACGGCGCCGATGGCATCGTTGGTGTGAAGGGTCGAGAAGACCAGGTGCCCGGTCAGTGCGGCCTGGATCGCGATGTTCGCGGTCTCGGCGTCCCTGATCTCGCCGATCATGACGACGTCGGGGTCCTGGCGGAGGATGGAGCGCAGCGAGTTGGCGAAGGTCCGACCCTGCTTGGGATCGACCTGGACCTGGGCGGTGCCGTTGAGCTCGTACTCGACCGGGTCCTCGACCGTGACGATGTTGATGCGATCCTTGTTGATCTCTGTCAGGGCTGCGTAGAGCGTCGTGGTCTTGCCCGAGCCCGTGGGGCCGGTGACGACGACCATGCCATGTGGGGCCTGGATTCCTCGTCGGAAGGCCGAGAGGTTGGAGCTGGTGAAACCGATCGAGGCCAACTCGAGGCGGATGGCGTTCTTGTCGAGGATGCGGAGGACGATCTTCTCGCCGTTGACCGTCGGCAGGACAGAGACGCGGAACTCGACCTGTCCGTCCTCGGTCTCGTGCAGGAAGCGCCCATCCTGCGGCTTGCGTCGCTCGGAGATATCGAGGCCAGAGAGGACCTTGATCCTCGAGACCAGCGGAGCGAGCAGGCCGACCGGCAGTCGGTGCACGGTCTCGAGCTCGCCGTCGATACGGAAGCGGCAGCGCAGCTTGCCGCTGGCGGTCTCGAGGTGGATGTCGCTGGCCTTGTTGCGCAGGGCCTCCTCGACGAGGTAGTCGACGAGCTGGACGACGGCATCGTTGCCGGTCAGCTGCCGGAGCTTGTCTGGATCCTGCAGGGCCTCGTGGTCGAGGTCCTCCTTGCCCAGGCCTGCAAGCAGGCCCTCGACGCCGCTACGTCCCTTCTCCTGTCGGGCCAGGGCCCGATGGATGGCAGGGGGAGAGGAGACGGCCGGCTTGACCTGTTTGCCCGAGAAGCGCTCGATCGCGGTCTGCCCCTCCTTGTCGAAGGGGTGGAAGAAGACGACCTCGACCCAGTCCTCGGCTTCGTCGATGACCACGGCGCCGTACCGTCGGGCCAGGGCCAGCGGGAGTCGATGCAGGAGCGAGGGCGAGAGATCGCGCTCGGAGAGGCTGTGGTACGGCAGCTCCAAGGCCTCGGCCCAGACCTGGTAGCAGCGTTCCTCGGTGATCAGCTCGCGATCCACCAGCCGCGAGAAGAACTCGCGTTCGTTCCGTCCCGCCTCCTCGAAGATCTTGTGGAGGCTCGAGGCTTCCTCCTCCGTGGCGCCGGAGAGGAGAAGGACGAGATTCTCGGAGTCGGAGAGCATGTCCTTGGATCGGCCGGTGCCCTGGCCCCGCTGAAGCGATGGGAAGGGCTTCTCCGGGCCTGATCTCGGTCCCCGACCGACCCGGAAAGTCCTCGGGGACCGAGATCCCGATGGCATCGGCGCTTGCTCCGCGAGCCTGTCCCGAACGGCGACAAAGCGCCCATTCCGTGGCTCTGGGCCTCAAGACAGGCTCCGGTCCGGCCGATGAGCCGGTCGGGAGTGTCGAGGATTCCGGCACTCCCTTCACGAGAACACATGGACCGGGGAGGGGACAGTTCCATGTCGCAAGACAGAAGGACGGAGCGTGGCTTCACGCTTGTGGAGATCGTTGTCGTGATCGCCGTCGTGCTGCTGCTGACGGGCATCGCGGTGCCGATGATCAGCGGTTACGTCGAGGATGGTCGCAGGGCTCGCGCCAAGAGCGAGATCAAGACCATGGCGGGTGCCGTCGAGCTCTTCTACTCGAACACCAGCAAGTGGCCCTGCCGCAACGCGGCCAGCCGGGACAACTACCTGTACGTGCTCGCCAGTGGCGACACGCTGCCGGCACCGGGCAACAACCCGTTCAATGCCACGCACACCTGGATCACCTGGGCCGGTGGGGCCCGCGGTGACCTGATGAACAACCACCTGACGGCCAACACGCCCAAGGGTGCGGCCGCGGCTGCCTACGGCTCGACGGGCGAGACCGCCTGGCGTGGTCCGTACATGGAGGAGACCCCGCTCGATCCCTGGGGTCGGCCCTACATGATGCTCGTGCGCTCGGTCTTCGACGGCAGCGCCACGAACTACAAGCGGGCCATCCTTCTCTCGGCCGGGCCCAACGGGGTCATCAACACGCGGCCGCAGGCTCGCTCCGACCAGGACCTGGCCGGGGACGACATCGGCATCATCCTCCACCAGCGTCAGTAGGAGGAGCACGGCAAACCGGACATGCGTTTCCAATGCACAGTCCTGGATGCCGAGGGACGGTCGGGTTCGGCCGTCCTCGAGGCGCGGGATGAGCAGGAGCTCCACGAGACCCTCCGGGATCGTGGCGAGCTCCTGCTGACCGCGCTCCCGGTCCGTGGCGAGGAGGGCCCCGTACAGGGGGCCTCCGAGTTCGCCTACGGCGAGGAAGCTTCCGACAGGGAGGCGACCGAGGCCGCGAGCCGGATCCGCATCGGTCCGCAGAAGCTGCTGGCCTTCAGCCAGTCGATGCAGACCTCGCTCGAGAGCGGTGTGCCGGTCCTGACGACCCTCGAGGCCCTCTCCGAGCAGGAGCAGGACAAGAAGGCCCGCCAGGTCTACGAGCAGATCGCCCAGACCGTCTCACAGGGCGAGTCCCTGGCCCAGGCGCTCCGCGAGCATCCGCGGAGCTTCGACGAGTTCTACGCCTCCTTGATCGAGTCCGGCGAGGAGAGCGGAAGCCTGGACCAGAGCTTCGGCGCCCTGGCCGAGTACATCGAGTGGCGCGAGGCCCTCAAGTCCACGGCCCGGCACGCGATGATCTATCCGGCCGTCGTCCTGGCAGCGGCCTATGGCCTGATCCTGTTCCTGCTCTCCTTCGTGATCCCGAGGTTGGCAGGCATCCTGCGCAAGGTCACCGAGGATCTGCCTGCGGCGAGCAAGTTCCTGGTCGCGCTCTCGGACATGGTGGCGACCAACGTGCCCTTCATCCTGGTGGGTACCGTGGCGGCCTTCATCGCGCTGGCCATGGCGGCGAGGACCGATGGGGGACGCCGCAACCTGGTCAAGGCCTTCGTGCGCGTGCCGATCATCCGGCACATCGTCGAGACCCTGAACCTGAGCCAGGCCTGCCGCAACCTGAACATCCTGCTGAGCTCCGGCGTCACGGTCGACAAGTGCCTGATGCTGACCGAGCGGAGCCTGAGCCTCGACACGATGCGGCAGGGCTTCGGCAAGGTCCGGGACCGGATCCTCCAGGGGACGAGCCTGACCGAGGCCATGACCGAGGAGAAGGTCATGCCTCCCCTGGCCCTGTCCATGCTGAGGATCGGCGAGGAATCCGGAAGTTTGCCCCTGTCCTTCGAGCGTCTCTCGGTCAAGTACGAGCGCGAGGCCAAGGGCGCGGTCCAGAAGGCCATCAGCCTGCTCGAGCCGATGATCACGATCATGCTCGGGGCCATCATCGGCACGGTCGCGGCCGTGGTCATCACGACGCTCTACTCCGCACTGCAGGGGCTGGCCCAATGAGCGCGATCCGTCACGAGGAACAGGGAGCCGTGATGATCTCCCTGCTGGTCTTCCTGATGCTGGCATCGGTACGTGCTGCGATCGAGATGCCCGACCTGCTGGCCGAGAGCGAGCAGGGGCGCGAGAGCCTGATCGAGCACAAGCTCGGCGAGGCCGCTCTGGCCGCCGAGGAGATCTACATCGTCAAGGGCAGCTTCCCGGACACCGAGGAGGAGCTCGGCGAAGGGATCAATGGCAAGCAGCCGACCAGGACCGACGCGGCCCCGGTGCTGACGCCGATGTCCATGTCGCCCCTTCTGGCGAGCCCGGCCCCGGTCAGCCCGGCCCCGGCCGCGAGCACCGATGCCAAGCTGGCGACCGAGATCCCGCAGCCCACCGACCACGGGGACCGGATCACCCTGCGCCTGCACGGGAGGGACGGCGTCCTGGGGACGGCCGATGATCCGATCACGACCCGCACCAACGAGCTCGCGGTCCGGGCCCGGACCCGCAACCGGCTCCGGCTCCTGCGGGCCAGGACCTACCTCTCCAGCTACCTGACGCCGGCCACGATGGGGTCGATGGAAAGGACCCTGCTGCGCAGGCTCCTCCTCGGTCGTGCCAAGCGCCTGCGCAGGGTCCGCTACGTCGAGGCCGCCGATCGGCTGGCCCTGCTCGCGGACATCGCAGCCATCGAGGCCGGGATCGACGGCCTGCTGGCCGGACACCTGCGGACGGCGATGCCCGCGAACGCCTCGGGCCCCGGCGGCCTGATGGCAGGACTGGGCATACCCGAGAACATGGATCGGGACGGATTCTCACGCGGCTACGGGATGGATCGCTATGGACTCCGTTGTCGCGGACGCGACGGCTCCTCGGGGAACCAGGATGACTTCTGAGATGGTAGTACGAGACAGAAGCACCGCATCGAGGTCCGAGCGGGGAGCCGTGATGGTCTCCCTACTGGTCTTTCTGATGCTGACCTCGCTGGGAGCGGCCATGGAGTTCCCGGACCTGCTCGCCGAGAAGGAGCAGGGCCGTGACAGCATGGTCGAGCGCAAGCTGGGTCGTGCGGCCGTGGCCGCCGAGGAGGTCTTCATCGTCAAGGGCAGCTTTCCGGCCACCGAGGAGGAGCTGGAGAAGGCGATGAACCGCAAGAAGGCGCGTCGCAAGCGGATCCGTGCGCGCAGGATCGCGCGTCGCATCGCTGCGAGACGCGGAGTCTCGAGCAGGAGAAGCTCCGACCGCGACGACTCGAGCAGCCGATCTTCGGCCCGGAGGGTCTCGGCTCGTCGCGTCAGCAGCCGCAGCGTCGTCTCGTCGCCCGCGCCTGCGCCGGCTCCGGTCACGCCCGCCACCGACCGCAGTCCGCTGGCCACCGAGACGCCGGCACCGACCGACCACGGCGACAGCATCACGCTCCGGCTCAAGGGCCGCGACGGCATCCTCGGCACGGCCGATGATCCGGTCGTCACGCGCACCAACCGCCTGGCCGCCCGTGCCCGCTCGCGCAACCGGCTCCGTCTGCTGCGGGCACGCACCTTCCGCTCCAGTTTCCTGACGCCTCCCTCGATGGGGGCTTCCGAACGAGGTCGGCTCCGTCGCTTCCTGGGGCAGCGCTGCCAGAAGATGAGGCAGCTCGTCTACGCACTTCCGGCGGATCGCCCGACCATCCTCGGGGACATCGCGATGCTCGAATCGGACATCGACAGCATCCTCTCTCGTCACGTCCGGCCATCCATGCCGACCCGCGCCTCGGGATCCGGGGGACTCCTGGACTGCCTGGGCCTGCCCGACAGCCTGGATCAGGACGGGTTCTCCCGGGGCTACGCCATGGACCGCTACGGCCCCAAGAGCTGTGGGCGGGACGGAACCAACGGCAACGGAGACGACTTCTGACATGCCTCCTCCTCCTCGACAGCAGCCGAAGGGATCGGCCGAACGACGGGCGGGTGGATTCACGCTCGTCGAGCTGATCGTCGTCGTCGCCGTCATGGCCCTCCTGGTCGGGACCGCGGCTCCTCTCTTCGTCCGGCTGCACGATTATCGTCGGGACGGCGACGTGCGCGCCGAGCTCGAGAAGGTGGCCGAGGCCCTCGACGCGTACTACTACGACAAGGGGAGCTTCCCACCGACCCTTCGCAGCTCGGGCTTCTACGGGATGTACCTGAGCCCGGGCGTCCAGGACTCGACGATCAAGGACTCCTGGGGCGGGGACGTGGAGTACGTCTACAGCGTGTCGGCCAACCCCGACGTCGCGACGATCCGCTCCCGTGGTCCCGATGGCAGCGACGACTCCGGCACCGGCGACGATCTGGTCCAGACCGTTCATGGATCCTCCCCGGGTTACCGAAAGACCAGGGAGAGGATGCGCCTGATCGTCGAGGTGCTCGCCAACTTCCTCGAGAGCGGAGGAAGCCTGACGGGAACCTGGTCGGTCGACCGCAACAACATGGGGCTCGGGGCCGCCTACGAGAACGACGGCTTCGGGACGCTGTTCCAGCTCGACCCCAGCAACCTGATCCTCCGCAGTGCAGGGCCCGACCGGAGCTTCGGCTCCAGCGACGACCTCACGACCTGAACGACCGTCCACCGCTACCCCGATGGCCAAGCACATCGTCCTCGAGATCGACGAAGGGAGGATCTCCCTCACGCTGGCGGAACTCCGCAAGCGCAGGGTGAGCATCCTCGAGACCCGGGAGGTCCCGGTGCAGTCGATGGACGGATCGGCCCTGGTCTTCGGGATCAACGACGTCCTCAAGGGCCTCGACAAGGAGGGGGCCCAGGTCCACGTCGCCCTCTCCGATCCCCACTTCCTGCACTTCGATCTCAAGCTTCCCAAGCTGGATGCCAAGGACCAGGAGGTCGTCATGCTGCGCGAGGCGCGGCGTCTCGGCTCCTTCCCCGAGGACGAGAAGGTCCTGATCGGTTCGCGTCGTCTCGAGAAGCTCGGCAAGAACGGTTACCGCCACGCTGTCGTTGCCCTGCCCGAGAAGGGCCTGCGCCCGGTCATCAGCGCCCTGGCCCGCGAGGGGCTCAGCGTGGACATGGTCACCAGCGTCGAGGAGGCTGCGGTCCGCCTGCTGCCCAAGGGCCTGCCGGCCTCGACCCTGTTCTTCGACTACGGGGCGGGGAGGGTGCGCTTCATCTACCTCGAGCGCGGGGTCATCACCCAGCGCAGGCACATCCTCGTCCCGGGACTCGACGAGTCGACGATGAGCCAGGAGGACGCCTTCTGGGCCCAGCAGCTCTCGATGGAGATCGGCTGGAACCTCGACTACTTGAAGGAGATGGGCAAGCCCGAGCCGGACCGGGTCGTGCTTTCGCTCAACCTCCGCCTGAGCGAGGAACAGCGCCAGTCCCTGGCAGCCGGCATCCCGCTCCAGCCCGAGTTCGATCCCGGGATCGACACCGAGGGGCGGCATCTGGGCCAGGCCACGCTCGGCCTGTTGCAGAGCCTGGTCGACGGGGTCGGCCTCTCGATCCTCGGCAAGGGGCAGGAGGAACGTGCGGCCAGCGCCTTCCCGGGCATGGCCGCAGCCGTCTCCCTGGCCCTGACCCTCGCCGGCATCGGCGGGGCGGGTTGGATCCACCAGCTCAAGGGCGAGCTCGAGTCCGAGATCGGCTCGCAGATCGAGCGCAGCGATCAGCTGAGGCAGCGTCGCAGCGAGTTGATCTCGGAGCTGCAGCAGATCGAGGAACGGGAGCAACGAGTGCGGCTCCGCGGTGTCCTGGCCCGTCGCCGGCCGATCAGCCGCCTCCTGTCCGAGGCCTGCGAGGGAGTGCCCCGGGGCATCACGCTCGGTGAGCTGCAGGTGCAGCCCGGCGGCGAGGTCCTGATCCGCGGCCAGGCCAAGGGCGTCGATCGCCTGGCTTCGCTCGAACTCGTCAAGGGGCTGCGGGAGAGCCTGCAGGAGCTGCCCTACCTCGAGGAGATCCACGAGCGTGTCGAGAAGATCCAGGGGGACGGCGACAGCCTGACCTTCCGGGTCCAGGGACGCTGGAGGCAGGACCGATGATGCTGCCTCGCTCCCTGCTCTGGACCGCCCTGATCCTGATGCCGGCGATCTCGCTCGGCACGGCGGGCTTCCTCGTCCTCGACTGGTCCCGCCAGAAGAACCGGGCCCACCACGAGCGCCAGGTCAGTTCGGCACTGGATCGCCGGGTCCTGCAGCTCGAGGAGGACCACGGCAAGGAGCTCAGGGACCCGGACCTGCCTCGGCTCTGCGACCAGCCGGACGTCGCCGAGTTCCTCGGGCACATCGAGCGGGCGGCGACCCGGTCGGGCCTGCGCAGCAAGGACGTCGAGGTGCCCAAGAGCGCCGCCGAGGGACGCCAGCGCTACGAGATCAAGGGCGTCGGTTCGACACCACGCATCGCGCGGTTCCTCTCCCTGCTCGAGAGGAACCGCCGCGTCCCGATCCTGCACGAGTGCCGGGTCTACGGGGGCAAGGAAGGGGATACGCGCTTCGAGCTGACCCTGGTCGTGCACCACAAGGTGCAGAAGGCGAGGGTCGAACCCGAGGAGGAGGAGCGATGAGCGAGGCTCCCCGCAGCGCGAGCAAGAAGACCAAGCTCCTGGCCGCCCTGACCTTCTTGGGCTTTTCGGGATGGATCGCCCTGGCGCCGATGCTCGAGGGTCTCTCCGAGCCGAAGGCCGAGGTCGAGACCGAGACGACCGACGAGGTGTTCGTCTACGGAGGCCCGATCTCCGACGAGGACCTGCTGCGCGTCCATGGCTCCTTCGAGCCGGGTCCCGTGCCGATCCAGGATCCCTTCGTCTGGCTGGGCGAAGGGGAGCCTGATCCGGCCCCCGGAGCCGGAGGCGCCCCGGTGGTCCACCACGAGGCCCGACGGACGACCGAGGAGGGCGGGGAGCCCGAGGCTTCTGGCGAGGGCGAGGAGGAGGAGATCCCCCAGCTCAACGTGACCCTGGTCTTCCGCACCGGCAAGGCCTCGAGGGCGGTCGTGGACGGCAGCATCGTCGGGGTCGGGGATCTCACCCGCGCCGGCGAGATCCTCGAGATCCAGGACCAGGGCATCCGTACGAGCTGGAAGGGGAAGAAGCTCTTCTTCCCCTTGAGTCCCAGATAGGGACCCGCCGATCCAGGAGTCGGGGCCCCCCGCCCCTCCCACGCACCCCCAGCCCACATTCGACAA
>WURV02161343.1:0-15599 GCA_011762755.2 Epimenia babai | reverse complement strand
CCTGATGAAGAATGTTCTAACATTCGAAAGCTTGTGATCTATATCTCCGCAGTGAGCCATAAAGGTGTTACCACTTTGTTTGCTTATATTTGTACTGACTCACACGGCTACCGCAATGAATTCTAAAAGGTCATGGTAACCTCGTAACCAAAATGTTGTGGTAACCTCATAACTGAAAGGTTGTAACTTTATAACCAAAAGGTCGTGGTAACCTCATAACTAAAAGGTCGTGGTAACCTCGTAACCAAAAGGTTGTGGTAACCTCATAACCGAAAGTTTGTAACTTTATAACCAAAAGGTCGTGGTAACCTCATAACTAAAAGGTCGTGGTAACCTCGTAACCATAAGGTCGCGGGTTTGAAACCGTCCACCGGTCAGCTTTTCTGCGATGATTCTCAGTAAGTCATTTATCCCCATTTGCCACTGTCGGCCAGTGGTGTGAATGGAAAAAGGTCAATTGGTGGGTTTTTTACAGTGGATGTTTTCCCCCACCTCTTGTAAGTGACGATAATAAATTTGTCGTGTTAACCACACTTTTAGGCTAGCATTGTACCGGGCCGTGAGGTACACAATGGTTCAAGTAACCAGCCTTTTCTTAACTAACTGCTTCATTTACCAAATCGCCTCACTCTTCCACAAGATTGGCCCCATATTTCCCCATATTTATCCCAAAAAATCCCCATATATTTTCACTTATTCTACTACATTGCTTCGTTTTTTTCCACTTGGTGTCATGTCACCTGCTTTTGCTCCCATAATTTAACGAGCTGTCCATTGACAGGTGTCGAACCGATATATATCCCAGCTAAAAGACTCTCACCGAAGTCACCCATTTGTTCGAGAATATCTACAAAAGGTACCGAATATTAACAATTTTTTAGTCCATACCACTAACCAGTGTACTCCAACAGCATGTATTAATTATAAATTATCGTCATTTTTACTGTTATAAACTTATAAATTAGTTTAATACAGTAATCAACTATTATAAATTATGGAAGTAATAAAAACCACTCAAACGCTCAAAGGCATTTTCAGTTACAAGAACGATTATTTCAATTTGAGACCATGTTGCCATGTTAATCATATTGTTAACACTATTACTGTAGCCGAAATTAAGGTCAACGGGTGCATTTATGTCAAGTGAAGTTCATCAAGTTTAAACTTATAACTTTGTGAAAAATGGTCACCTTTCCAACTAATTGAGATTATGGGTCAAAGACAATCTCATAACTATGAGTGAAAATGAGGCGCTTGCTCAACTGAGACTAAGATCAACCAGCCATTACAAGTAGACTTTATCAAGTACAATGTTATTTCTTGAAGTGAGTTATTAGAGTAGGTAAGACACGGTTAATCCGATTGCCGTACCCTCACCATCACAATAAACCTCACCATCACAATAAACCTCACCAATACATGAAACACTTCTATATCGTTTCTCTACCATCAAATACATCACAATTTATCCATTCTCAGCTACACCGGGGATGGAGAAGCTGTGACCTGCGGGTCATATTTGGTCCATTTCTTTGTGCAGTTTGTCCCTTAATTGTTTCAAGTTGAAAAGTGGCCTTCAATTGAACGACGCGTGCATTAACAAATTAGTTTGCAGTTAACTGTTGGTCTATATCCCACTTTAAACTAACATCCTCATCATCATCAACATGCTTAAGTCAGTTTTCCATGATGGCGTGGCTGGGACTGTTTTACATGATGGCGTTTTTCCATCTCACTTTGTCCAGAGCCAAGTCTTGATTGATACCCGATTCAATAATCTTCCCCCCTCACTTCGTTCCACATCTTCCATAACTCAATTCAAATCCCAACTTAAAACGCATCTTTATCGAGAAGCATACCCTGATACATAGTTTTTGCCTTCTATTCACCAATTTTTTCCATCTTTTAATCTAGGTATTTTATTATTTAGCTGCCTCGTCTGAATGACCTGCATTTACATACTGGTTGTATTTCACTATGATTACTCTTTGTTATAATTTCATTTTCGAATTCAGCTTAAGATTATTATCACCTGGTTATTATTTTAGCGCATGTTTTCGTGTTAAGTGTGACTGACGACTAAAGCTGCACTCAAAATACTTTGATAATAATAATAATACCAATCTCTCTCAGACATAATTACCTTTACCTCGAATTGTCTCATCTCATGTCTTCCTACGACACCCTCGTGCTCAACCACCCCCCCCTCCCCCCACTCCTCTTAACTCTTCTTTACCCAGTTGCCGTTATCCATTTTCTCATTATAATGCTATGATTGAAAGTTACTACAATTTCCGAGGATATGTGTCTTTCTTGTTAGCGTTGCCATATTTTTAAAATTTCCTCAATGTGTATGTCGGCTTTAAATTCTCCCTTGTGCCCGATGTCTGCTGTGCCCGATGTCTACAGTAGTGGCATTGCGTTATATTCAACTGTTACCACGCGATGATGAAAAAATCTCTCAATGTGACAGGAGAGTGAGTTTGAGAGGTTGGCCATGAACTACACGCCTCAGGTGTCTGCATGATTCTCAAGGATGAAAGACTTCCTGATTTGTATTGTAGTAAGTCTTGTAGTATTCAGTGTGTTTATTGTATTTCTATTTTATTTATACTAAATTTACCGTAAATTTGTAAAATGTCTGGGCACTATAATTCAATAGAATTTCATCTCATTTCATTTAACTGTTGCGTTAGGCTATGATTTAACTTATATGTACTTTCTATTGTGTTATACAATATGATTAGTCATTACATGAAATATATATTGTCGGTGCTTTAGAGACATACTAGTTATTTGGGCACCTCTAAAACAATTGTATTATTATGGTGCGTCTGTTATGTGCTCAGTGATACAGTCAGCTCCCTTACCTGATACAGTTAATGAGAGATACCGGGTGATACAACCAGGTAGTTACCTCAGGGACGTGTTTACTACGTTTTACTACAGTTAAAGAAGTAATTCAATATTATGTGACTGGCGTAGGATCTCGACAGTATTTTAATAGATCTTAGGTGTTTTTAACAGAGAGATAAATCATTGAACTTCATTAGATTTAATCACTATTGAAAGGAAAAAGGGGAGTAGCAGCTCAGGATGTACAACAAGTCATTTGGCGAGGCACTTCTGTGGGGGGGGTGGCTAAAAGCATAATTGGTAGTACCCAACATTTGAAGCCTGTCTGACTCAATATTTACCCAATATTGACTCTCATTGACCCAATGGTACTGCCACTGTGGTGGTAGTGTGCTCGTTGCCACGAGCAACGACTCCAGCTTGTTCACAATCAATGACGGTGATGATACGTCAATAGTTAACTGTCACCAGTAGACGGTATCGATACCGAACACATTTCTGTACTACAACATGATGGCTGACAAATTTTTATTAAAAAACTTTGCATTGTTCCGGTAAAAGCCATGCTATTTTTAGCTCACTTGAGCACATGAACGGTGAGCTTTTCTGATCGGAGGTTGTCCGTCGTCCGTCCATCCGTCCGATGTTAAGATTTTATTAAAAAATCTTCTCAAGAACCGCTTATTGCAGAGGTCTACCATTTGGCAGATAGTGTCTTAGGGATGGTCTCTTCTAGATTTGTTCATGGTATCGTCATCGCAGCTAAGGGAAATAACTTCTGCCGATGTTCATATTTAGCTGCGTTACTATAAAAAAACTTATTACAATTTTTTCTCAATCACAACTAACATTTAACTTTTTATGTCAATATTTTGGCTACTGATTTTCATTTAGCCAGTATACTTAGCTTGCCATGTATTTTGGAATGTATATCAGTTTGGTTTTTTGTTTTAGTTAGTTTAAAAATCTGTTATTTTATGTTACAGTGGATGACAGGAGTTGAGGCTGCACGCTTCTACACCATACTTTGCTTCGTTAGGAAGAACATTTAACAGACTACCTGTATTGCAACTGTAAATATCTGGTGATACAAGAAATATATAAAAGATTTTGGGATTGTATTTCGTCTTGTTACTTTTTTGTTATAAAAATCATGACCCTCGTTTCTTTTCATTGTAAATGCAAGATGAAATCTGAACAAAAATCAGGGAGTTTCCCCCATCCTTTCCACTGTATGACATCATAAAGATTTTCTCGATTGAAAGTTGATAATTAATTGTATGGAAGTGGGTTATTGTGACATTTAGAAGTATTTATAAAGTAGTCAAAGAGTTACCTTTAAGCAGGACAGTTGTTTGAATTGACCCCCACAGAGGTAGAGTTTGAGTGACAGCTTTAGCCGTATTGTACAACATGGGAGGGCATTGCCAACGACAAACTTTTGGGCACAAGATCACCAACTTGAGTTGATAAAATAGTTAGCACATTACAAAGTGTCTTGTCATAAGTCCGTGACTTTTGGTGGAACAGTATCACAATTTCATACACCGCATCTCGGCCATGCAGTGGTTCATTCCTGACTCAAGGCTCATGATATCTATGATTAAAGCTCTATATCTCCGTGTGTTCTGAAGATGTACAAGAGCAAGTCCAGGTTTGTTGCTTCCAGTAGTTGATAGAGAATCAGTCAATTGATAATGCTCAAAGATATCCTTGCATATCGCTGGCTTGACACTAGATCAGTGTGTCCTGAAGACATTAAATATTGCAATACCCAGAAGGAAGCCTTCTTCTATAGCTCAGGGGGGAACTATACTGGTCCTTTGGAGCTTGTGGATTTTGGACTTTGGAGCCCACTGAAGTTTTTTTGAATTTTTGTATATACATCATTACATTTATTCAATACCCATAAGCTATTCCATTTCTGTGCCGTGTATGCAGTGGATAATACCAGCTGGGTGCATAATACAGATGTTTCTATATACACCGCATACCTGTACTGGCAGTCATCTGTGAGTAATGAAAATGTGTATAACAACCAATACAGACGGTGCCTTATATCTTGGTCACTTGTGCCGTATTCAACGTATACAAAGGCGTGGCTATTCACACAAATAGTGTGAGATAACCAGATATAGAGTTCAAATCTGCAAGGGCGAGTAATTCTCTCCAACACCCCTCCCCATCTCTCACCATTCTTGAAATCAGTAAGATTTTCATGTTTGAATATTCAGAAGTATTTGTATTGAAGTCAATAATATGGGTATGAAATTTCATGAGGGTACTATGTGGCATATGGAAAGTTTGATTGAAATTTACTACCATTTATAAAGTGGCACTTCATAACTTTTCTCAGTGTTTTCTCGTTCCAATCACATATACCTAGAGTGACCTGAAACAATGCTTTTGTTTGTCAAGCAAATATTCAGCAATCGGCGTTATTTGATAGCTGTTGATACGCAGAATTTCAAAGGGATGCAATAAAGATAAAGCGTAGTGTTAAGTCGTTAACTGAATTTCCGATGGTCCACAAATATTAAGGATTATGAAGCACCGTGTTATTACATCAATAAACCATTATATCTCCCGAAATAAATTACACAAGGTTTCGGGTGTAATGAAAGTATATTTCATTCTATATAGAACTACAACTAAATGATAAGCATTCATATTAGTAAATCTCTACAATAATAGACGTAACCATCAACAATGTTGCAAGTGACATAAAACTACCGGTTCTGAAATATGAGTTTATATTCCTGAAGATAAATGGATATCATTTTAAAATTATAGATAGACTGGAAAATTGTGATCTTGATACTGATATGTAAACGGTATAATTGCTGGATAAACATTAAACAAGCAATTTAGACGAGTTAAAACCATAACATGGAAATAACAGATCAACCATATTGTAAATTACATAACAAATAAAAAATGAAAAACTTTTTGACTAACTGAGATGGAGTAACGCAAGTTTTGGACATCAAGTATACTTCATCAAGGACACATATACACTATAACTGCACCATTGGGTACAGTAAATAGTAAATACATATGTATGTATGTTATAGTGGAGTCATGTAATCAGTGATTGTAATTCCTAGTTTTGATGTTCTTACGTAATATATAGTCACACTGTCACGTCTGCGTCACAAATTCACACAGATGACAAAAAAGTTAAATTCCTCGTACAGATCTATAAGCGTATAAAGGAAAAATAAAAAAATATATAATACACACATATAGGTACATATATATTTATGGAATATGGATATAGATACTACATTAATGCATTATTTTATTATTATAACTATGTACAAATATCACAGGTTGCTTGAAGTCCCCAATTACGGGGAGATATTAGAGACACAGCACAGTATACTAAGATTCATGAGAAGATAACAATTAACTGAAAATTTGACAATTTTTTGTCAGAAAAATCATTGAATTCCCTTTTAGTTTTCTGAAATTACGTTAGGAGAAATGTAGCAGCGAATTTTTACAAAATACAGCTAGTGTTACTTATTAAAAAGGATAACGAATTTAAATATATGTAATGTTTTCAGGGTTGTATGATGGTATGACCTGGTCCAGCGTACCGTAACAAAATTACAGAAAACAGTAAAACCTGCATTATATGGATCATCAGCATTGTCTTGGTTCTACTCGGATATGGAAGGCGGAGGTATAAAAGCCTGCTACAATTCTAGTCTTGCCTAAAACTTGCAAAAATGAATGCCATAACTGGGTTATAACTAATCAACGAAATACCGAAACATTTTAACAAATCTGGCAAGACCAGACGACATTGGAGCAGCACTCACTAAACTTGTCTCAAAATTTAACTAAAATTCAAATAAAATTTAGGCTTGTGACACTTTAGGCTTTGTTGATTTAACATGTTATAAAATACAGTAAATGTTCATTAATACATCACTATCACACATGCTAGGGCTACAAATACCAAACAGAGTGTAAGTTATTTAAAGGACATTTATTTTTCTAAAGTGTATAACTTTTTTCTAACATATTGACACCTTAAAACCATACAACTTCCTTTTTTACACATCTGACGAATAAATTGTCAATTTTTTTGCCTATAATAGTACAGTATAATATGTACATATCTTAAAATAATTTTTACAGATTGTCTCTTGCGTATACAGCATCACTGAGAGGAGATTCTTTCAATTTTTGTGCTTATAAAATTTCAATTTTACATTGACGTACATAAAACATAGTAACACTTGCAACTGTCTGCTCATAGGATACAACATTAAAACAGTGCTTTAAACAAGTAGGATCCAAACAAGGGTGTTCACTAACAAACAGTATAATATATGTATATATAGTAAATATTATCCGAACCAAATTTAATGTACACTGATACACTAGATTTTATAATAAAAACTGTATAATACGGCAAACAATTAATCTACATAAAAATTAGATATCTTCATAGATAACGTCATTTGTCTGCGCATATATATAATTCTTTTCATCTAAAAATTATTTTAAAAGCAAAGATAAATTTGATGCTAGAAAAAGTATTAATAGATGTATAAATCAGTAGAGCCATAAATATATACACTCTGTTGCCAAAAAAGAACAGATAACCAAAATATTCCAGGGAAGGTAAAATCAAAAAAAAATTATTTATCAAACTTTCTTGCAAAATATTACATATATGGTATGTTTATGTCATTATTACATAAAAATTCTAATAAATATTAATTTTTCCAAATATAAATAATTTCAGGCCCTAGAAAATTATGGGATGGATAATTTTTGTAAGATAACGTAAAATTTGGTATAATTATTATTACCGTATGTCTTGTATGAAGATGGAAATAGTTTAGGAAATGGTTCAGCAATACGATGGTCGGGCGATTCTAGTGTCTTAAATGTGAGAATAGATACAGGGTGCACACATGTGATTGTTATGCATGGAACTAGAAGTAGAATGTATGAGTATGATAGGACGTAGGTTTAGATAAAATTGGAAGATGCACTTGTGACCAGAATGAAAAGTAACGGTTTATGAAAAACAAAATGCGGGATTTTTATATTATCCAAAATAATCTATCAGTTGGAGATGACAAGAACTGAAGAAAGCATAGCAATCCCTTATGACTTCACATCTTTACTTAATTATGGATAATTTTACAACTTGTATGTTGGATTCAGTGGACTATAACCAAATTTAAATTTGCAATGTTTCTGACATGTAGCGAATAATGATCAAAATTAGACTAAGCTTTAAGCAGTTATCTATTATATATGTACGTTATCAAGCGTTTAGAGTTACGTTCTTAAGCTACGGTGACCTCACGGGGTAAAGCCGCGGCAGGGGCGGTTATCTCTTCTGGTAGAGCGGTAGCCGACATCGACAGAGGTTTCGCGTTCTGTAGTTTCTCTTGATACGCGAGCGTGACTTTATGGTCGTAGAACTTATGTCCACGCTCGTCGTCTCCGTAGTAGATGTACTTCGACGCCGGCATATTTATCGTCGGTACAGGACACGGATCTCTCGCCTTCGGCGTATATTCCGTGCGATACATGGTCGAATCCTCAAGCGGTGCATCGCTACCAACACCACGATGCAAGGGCCGACAACTCTCGGTGGGCCGAGCCTCGGGGTAACCGATATAATGAGCTCGTTGCGTCGAGATTCCATCGAACGGCGCGTCGCTGACGGCTAACTGTGGCTTCATCATCGCCTTTGGTGGTCGTAGCCCGTCCCATTTTCTATACTCAGTCATGTAATTGGTCGTACCATCGAACGGTCCTCCCAAGCGACGAGCAGCCACGGGTTTAAACGCCATAGTCCTGTCACTTTTGTTCGGCCGATAAGTTGTACGATACGTCGTCGCACTCTCCATGTCACCTTCCGGCTTCAGATACGAAGGCTGAACGTGCGGTTTGGGTCGAGAGTGAGGCCACTCGCGATAATCGGCCCGAACGGTCGTGATATCCTCCATCGGGGCATCGGATCCTACTCTCCTGTGGTCCGGTTTACAACTCGTCACTTTCGGTCCCTGTTTCCCCAAATAGTCCCGTCTGAAGGTTGTGAGGGCATCGAGTGGGACTATCGGACCTTTATACGTCGCTTGATCACGGATGAACTTCGGTGGCATCGGATGACGAACGTATGACTGACGGTAATCTGTGACGTCATCGAGTGGTTCACCGGATGCGAGTGACTTATGCGGGGGCCTCATGCTGTCACGAACCGGCTCTATATACCCAGGATAGTCATTCCTCTGCGTGCTTAACCCCTCCATCTTGATATCAGGCGGCGCCCAGCATAGCTCTGGCCCGTAACCTTTTCGCCGGTCTATGTCCCATTTGCGATAATCAGCTGTAAAAAAGGGGGAGGTGGGACTTATAGGGAAATAAAATGGCATGAAATCCTGACATACCCTTGTCCTGTGACGGATATAAGGCACTAAACATTAAGTATGTGTCATTCTCTGTGTAATTGTTTTACTGTACAAGAAACTTAATTCACTCTAGTACAGTACACGGAATCTTTCAAGCCAAGGACCGCTGGAGAAAATAACCAGAAACCTTGTAGGCTATAACAATGGATTTCTCCATAAATTAGAAAGATTTTATGATAACTACGTACATCAAGGTAACTTATATTGATCAGTTATTTAATCTTTTAATCTCTAAGATGTGTCGCCATTATGTATCGACCTTTAAAATAGGATTGAGAATGTATTTCAATTCCAAAAACAATCAACCAAAAATTCGGAATTTAATTTTTATGGATACAATT
This sequence comes from Epimenia babai, assembly GCA_011762755.2. Taxonomy (NCBI): domain Eukaryota; kingdom Metazoa; phylum Mollusca; class Solenogastres; order Cavibelonia; family Epimeniidae; genus Epimenia; species Epimenia babai. The sequence goes on along the minus strand of WURV02161343.1, from coordinate 5,956 downwards.
TTTCTTTAATTTTAGAACAGTCTTCTACGAATAGAAACTATTCTCCTCATTCTAATTCTTTATAAAGTTATAATATTTACATGTTCTTGAAATTGTTTCCCATGGTAATTTCATCGTAATCTGATAAACTTAGGGTTACGGTTACGTGTGTTACGTGTGTTGTTTATCAAACCAACATATGTAACAACACTTTTTAAGATTGTTCAATCTTTTAATTCGTAATAGATATAATAAAAAACTCTCACATAATGTCGATGAAATATTTTATTGATGTCTTTTATTTGTTTATTTTATGACAAAATGCTCTCAGTTCGAATCAGTCATATTTGTAACAAAGAACAAAAACACGCACATTAGATATGTCATGAGAAGCATAATGCTTATGGTGGTATGGGTGAGGCAATTTCTCTTCAATAATCAGTCAAAAAATACAATAACAATCGGAAACAATAAAAAATATGCAATTTATACATTGATCAGCAATGATGCAATACTATTTTCCAACACTGACTTACCCGTATATGTCGGCTGTCCATCAAATTTTCCAGAAACCTTTTTCTGACATTCGTTACGTATTGCCATTGTAGGCGGACCAGTTTTACCTGTGAAAGATACTCAACATAAAATACTGTCAATAGAAAAACTGTGTCAGAAATGAGACTTTTTTGTTAGGAAGATTAATTTTACGACTTGAGAAATAAATATGACAAACACATTTACATGAATAAAAACGCTGATGCTGGTAATGAAATAGCTATATTTATATATTTACATATTTATATATGTACATGTACAGTATACATATAATGTAGAGCTATGTTAGGCAATTGAATGAAAAAATAGCTTAGAAAACTGTTGGTCGATCAAAAAGAAAATGTACAATTTCTAAAAAAAGTCACGAAATTTGATGGCAACTAACCGGCCATCTATGCAAAGAAATGTTTTATACAATTTTGAAATAATTTTTCATGTTAGTAATTATTATAACTAATAAAATACATGGAGAAAAGGTAAGGCTTAGTTTATTGATAGGTACTTTATTAATGGTTGTAAATGTCAATTATACTCTTGAAATTACGATAACCAAGGTACTTATTTATGGCTAAGTCGACCAGAGCAATCAGGATAAAGCACCTCGCCCATGGGTACAACAGGAAAAACAATGGTATTGCTCGGATTCGAACCCTCCACCATCTGGTTCAGAGGTCGGCGCTCCATCACTCAGCTATACCATTCCAAAAATAGACAGCATCGAAAGGAAATTCATGATATATATAATACTTATTTATCAAATGTATTTCCTATATATAGTACTAGCTAGGTAGGATACAATAAATAAGTGGAAGAAGAGCGAAGAATAAACAGATTGGCGTTAACATTTATACAATTTTTTAGTCGTAAAGAAGGAAGAAAAAAAGACCTGTATAATTTTGGTTGTAAGATGTTTGCATGTCCATTTCCTGGTCTGGCTTTTTGTACACAGCTTGGTCTTTTATGAAGGGCTTCTCCAGTTTGTGTGCAACATAATCAATTCTAAAAAATTTTTGTTATACGCGTCCTGTGTTTAATGGCGTGATGTATGTATGTATGTATTTATAGGCTGATTACCGAAGTAATCGTTGTGATAGGCCATTCTGGGCCCTTATACAGAGCTAGCCTATTAATGTGGTTAACACGACAATCTGATTAGCCTCACTTATCTGGGGTGGGGGAAAAACACCTAGTGAGAAAAACCCACCGAGTCTGGGCAGGCAATTGTCCTTTTTCCTTTTTAATGGGTGATAACCATGACCTCAAAATTCCTCCAATTTTTTCATGTACATTTTTGCTCCATCTTTCAGTCATAATCAGTGCCTATAGGCGATAAAAATTAAGTTAATCATGTTGAATAGCGATCAATAGACCTATAAATGTGTTCGGATAAGACAGCATTTTAAAAATTCCAACCAAATATAGAGAATAACTTATGCAAATAAAATATATCTCTTTATGCAAATAAAATACATCAATATATAATTCACAAGTAAACTGGGCTTGATGGGCCCCCACCATGTGAAATTGAGGCTTGGTCATGGCCTTTAGTTGTACAAATCTCTAAGACTCAATGTATAAAGAACGCTGAGGCCTATATCAACCCATCCATTGTATATACACTAAAATCTCCTGTGTTATTTATGTGCTACATACAGTTGGTAATCATTACTAATAATAGACATCACCTATAATTCACCGATTAATGCGATCCTAAGTTATATATGATTAATGTGAAAAATTTTATTTTATATTGGATTGAAAAAACTAATTTTTTTAGGCTCCTGCAGATTGTTGGTCTCTGATGTGAAGTACATTAAAACCCAGCACTGGGATGAACTACACAATAGCATAACCACAACCAATAACGATGACATTCGAGAGTAACCTGTTGCTGGTTTTGTCCTCCATGGGAGCATCACTGGGTCGTAGTTCAGGCTTGGGTTTAAAGCTGCTCCGCATTAGTATAGGGAATTGGCGGTAGCGGTTGGTATACTCAGACAGAGCACATGGTCCTGTGGGTCTGTGTTTGGGCTTGTGGGGGCAATGATGGCGCCTATGTGAATTGACATATCAAACATTATGTTCATACTATATTAATTACCAAATATAATGTAACCTAGAATTGCTGAAATTGTTAAGTCAAAACTTTGGTATCAACCATTATATTCAATGTTATTGTAAAATCAATTTTTAGGATTCAACTTATATTATTTATTTCATAAAATATTACATCTTGCGACGCTATGTACTTAAGTATACAGTTACCAACTTATAAATATATATAATGTGTTTTCGATATATATCAAATCAAGGACGTATGAGGCCGCAAACGAAACTTATGATGGAAAACAACTTCAGACCAGACGAAGTTTTAGACACTAACCCGCAAGTACATATTTGGCATATGCACTCTCTAGGTGGTAGATTCACCATTATTGAAGATGTTTAAATGATGCTGACAAAAGAAATATGATTATAGAGCTGCAGTGTATGAACGGTGCTGTCACCGAAGATCATTGACTTGAGTCGTCAAGCATTCGCGGTTTAGATCGAGTTGTTTATAACCATCATGGCGTATAGCAACCGTTGCTGGGATAAAATAATTACATTCATTTGCATTCCGTTTATTGTATTTATTAATAAAACATTTTACTTAATTTACGTAATTTAATGTTATATTTGCAAAAAATATCAGAATTTATACAAATATGCATGAAATATGGGAATATAAATTAATTTTATAAGATGAGTCAACTGTTTATGTGTTGTGAAATCCTACAAAACGCCATTGTGGGATGAGCCCAAAGTAACCCAAATACGGATCCAGGGCATGTCGAACTAAACTAATTATAATAATAGCCTTGAAATGCTCAAAAAACCTGACCTAGCTCTCCCACTTAGAGTCAAAACCTTCCCATCGATCTAACGCATTTCACTGCAACTACCTTGTATATGATGCAAAGCTGGATTGCTTTATTTATTTTTGCCTTGGCATCGTTGGTCCATTTTCATTGGGTGTTACACACAGCGTGATAGAGATGCTAGCAAGAAGTCGTCTGCTAATTTAGTATCGCCGTGCTACCTAACGCATCTTCTTCACGGGAACGAGTACCTGTCCATTCAGGAAATGTCTGAATTCTCTAAAATAGGACTCAGTGACACGTATGCGAATTAAAAACTAAATTAATAAATATATTATAGCCCTTTTCCACATAAGATAATCATATTCGTGACTCGTGAAAAAATTTTACTTTTTTGTTCTATTACTAGCCTATAGTATTACGTACTATTTACCTATGTCATTTGAAATCATTATAACTTTACTATCTCTACTCTCTTTACCAAGATAAATAGATATAAATTTCATTTTCATTCCAATTTTTTCCTCTCAGTTATAAAAATAGTTTCTGATTGTAGACTTATCCACTCAAGTACCAAGTCTTTACCTCAGCGTTTGTATATTAATTGCTTCTTTTATATTGGTATTGCTCACTGATTTATTTATAACATGCTAAGGTCATGACAATGCACACCCCCACCCATGTTCCTACAAAAGTCCTTAGTCGAAACGTCTATATTCAACCGTGGCTACTGTATATTGGCACAACTATTACAACATCGCCACGACTATTGCAGGCTCCTCACGAAAAATTATCTAGAAACTTTGTTATTGGATGCTTAAACTGCTTATTAAACATTCCATTAATATTTAAGTCCACATCATTTTGGTGGGGTATATATATTTGCATTTTTCAAAAATACCTTGTCTAGTATTCACTAAAATCCAACTGTTAATGTTCTTTGTTGACTGTTTATCAATCCTACGTGGCTGTGGTGTTCTATCCAAAATGCGAGAACACACCAGAACTACAGAACACTAACAATTTTCTTGAATGCTCTCTATATAGGCATTTTTTAATAAGGATTAAGCAGTTCTTGAGAAGATTTTTTAAGAAAAAACATGACGATACCATGAACAAATCTAGAAGAGACCAACCCTGGGACAATATCTGCTAAATGGCAGACCTCTGCGATAAGCGGTTCTTGAGCAGATTTTTAAAGAAATTGCTAACATAGGATGGATGGGCAGACGACCTCCGATCAGCATAAGCTCAGATGAGCTAATAATAAATAATTATAGGTTATTTTTGTGCTGCTCTAATCCATGTAAAACATGCTGTAAGAGCGATTCACAATAATAAAGTGCGATGGACGGGGTTAAGCTAAGGAGAAAATAACAAATGTTAACAATACCAGCCAACTAACATGACATCGTAAAGAGATAAATATTAAAAGTTGCTTAAATTTAGTCCGTATGGTTCGGTTCTTATCTCGAGAAGGAGACTATTCCTTTATATGGACCCACGTAATAGAAGCAACATTTACGAGTGGTAGAAAGGCGGCATCTACCAACAGCCAGAATATGCCGATCTGCGCTGAGGGGAGGTCACATATACCGAAATCGAGTCATTAATGTGGGCGGGGAATGACTGACGAAAGGCTTTGAAAACAAACGTCAGCACTTTGTAATAATGCGCAATGAACTAGTATAAAATGATTAATGTTAGTTGTAACTGACACACCCTAGTATATTGTGTAGAATAGATCACAAAAACAATGTTGGCTATCAAATAATAATAATAATTTATTTAATATGATATAATTACAAGCACAATTACTACAGCACAAGCAGTATATATTGTATAAATAAAAATTAAATGCTGCTCTGTCAGTGAATACTGCTATGATATTTAGGATATTTCTGCATATATATTGTACAGGATTGTGGTCAAGGAATAGAAGTCTTGCAAAAATGGTGGAATGATTGATGATTAAATGAGAGTCGGTAAGTAAAACTCTTAGGGGCGCGATAAGTTTAGAATGTCGCAAAATGTGGCGTTGACCATCTTAAATAAAGTAACGGACTAATGGAATAGTGTGGAATTGTCGTAGCATAAGAGACGAATACCACAACTTACGTTATACCGTAATTATAATTGTATTTATAATAGAACTTCAACTACAACACGAATAATATTCCATTAGAAGCTGTAGTTTCATCAAAACACATTTGGACTATTTAATATTGTATATTTCATGTAAGTGTAGCCATATTAGGCATGTCATATCACTAGATACAGTGAATGCAACCGGTATCTTCTGCGTGGTTATCAACTAAAAATACATAAAATATAAGATTCCCTAAGTATTACTTTATCCTGTAGAAAATAAAAAGCCATGAAATGCTGGAATATGCTGTTTTTTTATTTAGTTATAGGCTGACTACCGAAGTAATCGTTGTGTGGGCCAATCTCATTTATGACCCTTTACAAAGCTAGCCTATTTGGTTAACACGACAATTTGATTAGCCTCCCTTATAACGGTGGGGGAAAACACCTAATGTGAAAAACCCACCGGGGTC
>WURV02161331.1:0-34119 GCA_011762755.2 Epimenia babai | reverse complement strand
AGGGCTACCCAGACCCCCATGGGCAATGGGGTTTAAGGCGCTTTCAGCCCGAAAAACGCCACAGTTAGTATACTGGTAGAGCGAGGTTTGAACCAGGGACCCCTGGATCCAAAGTCAAGCGCTCTAACCACTACGCCAACTGCCCCCCTCCACTATTACATACTTGTCTGGCAATCACGGTCAGAGCTCATTGGTAAACTTGATACGTTCTTATTCATAGAGGTCTTAATATCGTTAGTCTATTCATGGATCAAGGATCAACGGGTGGCAAATTACAAAAGAGAATTCAAATGAAACTTTCGAAAAGAGATATACTTTTTAGTATAACCATATATACATGGTCCTAAGTTTACTCCCAATCAACTCACCATTTGACTTACAGCTCAAGTAATATTGACATAAAATTGTACGTGGACAAATCAACAGTTATGATTATTTCAAACTGAAACGATTACCATTATACAATGTATTCGGACGTAGTTGAGAAGTTGAGAGTGAGTACTATGAGAGTGATCATTTTTTACATAGATTATGATCTACAGTATCTGTCCTTCTAGAATGTACTAAATATATTGAGAATAAAGTGGATACTAATCATGAAATATCTACATAAAATTGGTGACAGGGTTTGACCGATAGGGACTTCATATTGACATATGTATTTATACAACAATAGGTTGGCATTACCCGTTGTCTCGGCTGTTATTGGTACTTAATGTCACATCAGTAATCTCAGAGTGAAGAAGCCCTTATGTAATCACATTTCAAAGGTTTCCCACACCCCCGTTGCGTATGGCGTTTAATAGGTTTTTGCTCAACAAATGCCATAGGTCATATACTGTTTAGACTGGGAATCGATCGACGGTCGCCTGGATTGTATTTTAAGGATCTAGCCTCAGTGTTCCCTGCTGCCTTCACATTCACATAACGAAATTTATTGAGTTCAGCAGAATTGCATGCCATTATTCGTGGTTATATGGGGTGGTTGTTGGATGCTGAAATGAAATGAAATTTTATTGATTTATAGTGCCCTTTTAACACATGGCTATCAAAGACACTTTACAAATTTACAAACTGCATCATGCATGACCTGTGTGGTCGTAGTAATGCAGCAATCGCTTTTATGAAAGCGACATTGATCTTACTGCACATCCCTCGTTAATATCCCCGCCAGCTGTTTACTCTCTACACGTGGGATTGAACAGAATCAAGGATGAAAATCATCGATTGTATTAACATTAACATGCGATCATTACCATGTGAGTGTTTCACTTGACTTCTGTGAGGTCGAGATTGAGGAAGACAGTTCAGACAGCTAATTAGCGAATTTTCATACCTCACTGCACTTGGTTTTTAATGAAATTATTGCTTCACTGGGCTTGGTTAGATATTAACAACAGGACTGGTACACAGTATATAAACTGTATTAATTATGAAAATTTAGAATAGTTTTTTGGTTACTAATATCCCTTTACACTAACATATTTAGCGTTAGTAGTAGAACCTCAATCATTACCTCATCCCCATTATAACCTCAGTTATACTTCCAACCAAGGGAGTTGCCACTGAGAGACTTTTACGATTTCGATAATAAATTTCAGTATGTTTTTTTCTACATATTCACTATATTTAAGAAATTCCTGAGTGTTCCTGAAATATCAGTACAATGGCTTTAATCTGTTGTACTGTGGGTATAGGACGCAGGATGGTTTCCAAAACCTCCATATACATACTTTGACGCTACTTGTTTAACTAACAGTGTTGACAGTTAACCTTTGAAGCATCCTGTCCATAATTGAGCTGCTTTATTCCCACTAATATGTTTAGGTTCTGCCTTGGCTAGAATCATATCTGTATGACTGTATGTAAATAATATATGTTTTTATTGTGTGTTTCAGTTTCATTTTGTTCCCGGAGCTGCTGTCTGACGTGATCCTTTGGGCCAACTACTATACATATTACTGTGTAGCGGTCAGCACAGGTCAGTAATGCAACAAGTAAAAGTAATTAAAGAATGCATTGTGTAATTAGCAAATATTTCCAATGGTTTTTTCGCAGGATGTTAATTCAACTAGTCACTGGGCCTTGCCATTTTTCTTGTGTATTTATTTCGCTTCCATTTATAGGAATCACAATGGTTATCCCCCTTGACTGAGGTGTGTATTGATGTCTTGTCTAAATCATGGAAAACAAAAAGTAAAAAGGTGAAATACCTTGAAAATTGATAAATCTCAACCATAGTTTTTGTAATTTTTTTTCATTAACAACTAATACTCTCCACTATATAAACAAATCTATTCAGTACTACGATAATACTACTGTTGAATCTATTAATTGATTGATTAATTATGCTCTTCTGACCTTCATCTTTTCTGTGAACAAGCATGCATTGTAATTTTTTGGTTGTATATTATTGACAATAGAGCACAAGTCAATACAGATGTGAGTTAATCTTCAACATTTGGTTATTGGCCAGTGTTGGTCTTAACCCTTAGCACACTGTTGTCACAGAATTGTATTCCTGCAGTAATGTGATATACAGATGCCAGTGTGGTAAGGGTTAATACAGTTTGTTACTGAGTATCATCATCTGTGAAAAGCACAAATTTACCATTTGCTAGAAGTTGTCCCTGTTTTAATCTCACTTTATTAAAGAATTTATCATCGTAGAAAGGTACGAATCAATATCCCTCCCTTTCCATAGTTTATTATTAAAATATTGTCCAAAATTTCGTATAGATATTGGCCATTCATCCATATTTTTCAAGTCTGAACAATGGAGGTAATTTTTAAGATTTGTTATTCAAATATCTCTTCTTCCAACACTATCCAGCATAGAAGTTTAGGCTTTGCTAGAAATAGACCGATCCAGCAAAATCTAGGTCAGCCAATTCCGCATAGGCATAATAACTACCTGAAAAATGTTTTAAAATTTTCACCGGTAAATATCTGAGCAGTCCAAGTGGGACGAACTTTTTGTAACTAAGTTTATCCAGTTTAGCGGCCGTCTTGAACACAGTCAGTCTAGTCCGTATACCCATGCATGGGATATAGACAGTGATCTGTAACAAGCGTGGTATACTGTAAATTGAATGGCGAATTTTTTGCAGTGTTTGCTATATAAACATATTGAATGATTGATTTGTCCTCGACTTTTACATATGTAACATCCGCTTTGAGAGTACAGCACTGTTAGGATATTCTAAATATTAATGATTATGTCTCATGACTATTGTACGAATATATCTGTGTTAATAAACAGTCTATGTCAGCTGAGCCGGTGAAATTATCATTGAAACAATTCAGATCGATATTATTATTAGTGAGTGATTCCAAGTCAGCCATTGTTTTCACTCGTTCCATTATGCCCGCCTAGTTTGTGTGCCTGCCTCGCGGAGGCATGTGACCAAGTACAGCAATGTGTATTCGTCTATTGCCCCTTGGTTGGACCTATTATTTTTTCCCACAATTCTTTCACTCCAATTGAATATTTTTTAAATATCCACATTGGCATCTTGAGGCCTCATTTGTCTCTCATTGATTGATTCTGTACCATAACTATAGATGCATCCCATGGCAATGCAGTCAACATAATGATATTAGTCACTGCCAGTCACAATATGTAGCTGCTGTAATCTGCATAAAACTGTTATATTGAAAAAAGAGTTATTATAAGAATAGTGCGTTTCTGTATACAGTATAATATTCAGTATACAGTCACGTTTTACGAAGGTATCCCCCCCCCCAGTTTCCTGAATAATAGAGTCATGATACTGTGTATAATAATGATAAATGTATTCATGCTTGTAATATTATGCCCAAATAATACAACAAAAACAATGTTAGAGCAATCAAATGGTACCCACTGCATTTTCCCCCATGAAATCCGAGAACACGAGACGCCCACTTGGTTGCCAAAGGTGTGAGATTTATCGGGAAAATCGACACCTAGATGTATAGACGCTACACCGCTACACCGACCATTCTGATGAGCGACCATTCTGATGAGCGACCATTCTGATGAGCGCGGGCATGGTGCTGAGGCACGGTGCAGCTTATTGCTGGCTAATGTTCAGCTAGTGAAGCGTAACAAGATGGGTGATTCGGGCAGAAAATCAATACGGGCAGAAGATTATATTAAATTCAATTTTATTGTGACCAGAGCGTCGTTGCTTCAACTAAACAATAAAGAAATTGCGTAAAAACTGACTGTACTCTAGAATGGATAAAAACTTTGATATCTTAAATATGCACTAGAATATTTATGTTGTGATCACTAATTACCTTTACAGCTTAAAGCATTCAGGTACTTGTTTGATTCTGTAGGTGAATATGTACTTTCAACAGGAAAAATACCACATAATTCTAATCCTTTAATCTAGGTGACAGAAAATAGGTAGTAGGCAAAAATTTGTATAGTCCAATCACATATGGATACCATATAGATTATCCTTGTACACTGTACAGAGTTGCAAACAAACCCCCTCCGCAGGTGACATTCTACAAATGGGGTATAGCACATGAAGGAGGTTCTGTATGTGTCAGATAAAATCTATCAAAGTGCCCTTGCTACCTACATTAGAGCATATGTTAACTCGAATTATACATCAAGCAGCGTGGTGGTTAGAGCGTTTGACTTTGAATCCTTGGGTCCCTGGTTCAATTCCCGCTCTAACCAGTATATTAACTGTGGCATTTTTCTGGCTGAAAGAGTCTTAAACCCCATTGCCCATTAGTAGGGTCTGGGTAGCCCTTGCAGTGTGGTTCTGTTCGGGCTTTTTCCCTCCGATGTTTGCTATGCTTCAGATACTCTCTATATGATCCCTATGTTGCTTACTTCCCCGCTACATTGTCATCTCATTGTAAATAACCATTGACCTTCCATAGACCTAGCAGAGTGTGCGACATATGTAACTCATATGTAGACATCTATAACCGGTAGCATGAATGGAAAAAGGTCAATTGTCTGCCCAGACTCGGTGGGTTTTTCACATCAGATGTTTTTCCCTCACCCCTTATTTGAGTGGTATTATAAGGGTATAAATTACTGGATTGTAGTGATTCTCATGTATGTCAATCAGAGTCAGTCATGTGTCATGGTAAACCACAGAGACATGACAGATATGTGATAGATATGTGGTAAGTGTTAATTAAAACCATCCAGTTATCCTGGAGTTGTAATCTGTGATATTGGTGAGTGGCATTATATAGCTCCAGATGCTTCCAGAGTCACCATATTGTCATCATAATAAAGATTTAATAGATACTGACATATTGTAATACTTACACACGTTGTAAATGGAAATATACAAATATACAATGTACATCAGCATTCACTCTAGCGGAATAATACTGACTTTTGACATCTTAGGAATCTGTACACCAGATTTGCGTATAGCCAAAAATTTTCCGGCTATAGCACGATAATTATCTGCAGGAGGCCTTACATCATTACATTTACTATAATATACAAAAATATTCTCAGGTGTTACTTCAATTATACACTAATGAAATATTTGTGATTTTGTAACATGTTATTATTGCACGGTTTCATAAGAATTTGTAAGCGATATTGTTTTTATGTCAAGGCATATAAAGATTCTATGTCTCTCTGATATCTGCGGAACTTAGGCCTCGTATTGCTTCAGAAATATGTCGAGGTTTACGTCACGCATTTACAGGTACAGATAATGTTTGTTTTTCATTTCAGGTTACTTTTTGTACGATTTCTGCGACATGGTAGCAAATAATCAAGTATTCAAATTATGGGAAATCACACTACACCACATAGCGGTGAGTTCGTCAGCTGTTAAACTGTACTAATGTCATACTGTGTTGAGTTATAACTTGTAACTTGTTACTTGTAAATCATAGTCAATCATCGAATTTGAAAAAAATAGTAAAATGTCCCAAATCAATTTTCATTGAGTATCTGCTTATTTGTAGTCACCAGTCAGTTACGTTCTCTTGCTATTTAAAGGCGCCCAACTCCTTCCGCATGCTATCAGTACATTGTTTCTGGTAATATCGTTTCTGTGTAAGTTCTGACTACACAAGTCTTGTTAGTCTGCCACCTATACATGGTTTGACTCTGACTGGCAATGGCTATGCCTCTGTGTTTGGTTTGATGTAAAGTTTGTCTACCTCTCTTGGGTTGGTTTGGCTATTACGAGTCAATAACAACATTATCATTTCTGATATTGATGACGTCAAAATAACGCACTTATTTTTGTTATAAGCCTTCATAACCATAACTTACATCTACTGCTCTACTGCTGCTACTCTACTATGGGTCATTTGTTGACTTTACATCAGCAACGTTTCTTTGCCTTATGTATGCAAAACTAAAATATCTGGTCCAAACCATCATTACTACTGAATCTTAATGTCTTTATTTGATATTTTCGAGGCAACACAAGGCTACACTGGATAATATGAGTTACATCAAAGTGTTTCAACATGGTGGATCGTGTTGAGCAGTGGTTCTCAGACTTGTGGTTGTGACCCACCATGACATAAACCCAGAATTTCACGACCTACCAGGGCATTTTACCAAGTTGATGCAAGAGAACATCTCCAAATTATATTTAAAATTTACCTGTTTTCCCTCAAGTTATATTATCTTAATTCATTTTATTATGCTAAAAACGCACCAGTTACACTATACGTTAATTTGATCCCACAGTTTACTGACTCTCTTCTTCTCTCCTTTTCTCCCCCTCCCTCTCTCTCTTTCCCTCTGCCCCTCTCTCTCTTTTTCCCTCTCTCCCTCTCTCCCTCTCTCTCAAGAGGATATTACATTATTGGGCATTCGATCATATAATGGCAGCAATGAATATTAAGTTAACCGAAGAGTTTGCCGAAAAATATATTCATCGTCGAGTATTTTGATTTCTTATTATTTTCGCCCCAAAAGCTTGCAGGCTTGCATGTACCGGGTGCAATCTTGATGACTATTTGCAACTTCAAACTCTTCACCAGTCACAGCATCTGCTCCATCTATACACAGTCCAAAGCAGTTCCTCTACAAAACTTTCATCTCCGTGAGATAATTGTCAACCACGCCGATTATCGCAACACTCTTTGTATTCATTTCTAATGATGACGCGCACAGGAGTTCTTCAACGAGATTTCCCGTTCAAAGAGTCAAAGAGAACGAAAAACAGCGAGTATAGCCTGGTTTGTGACATTTGGTGATTTGTGGATGTGTATAGCGGAAAGTTTTTAACGGCCTCAGTTCATTGGTTTTTTGCCGTATTATTTTTTATGATATATCGTGCTGTCGGATAGCAGTAGTCGCTCCCTGTGTGTTGACTTCGTCACCTGCATACGGACCTAATATTTCAGTGCATATATCCGTGACGTATGGATCTATGAGTGTTTCTGCTGTTGTGTGTTTGCCTATCCAACTTTGAATGATGTGCTAACACCAGCCATAGTAATTTCATGAACGTCCTCTCCCTCTGCTTTTTGGACTTGATGATGCCGCTTTTCGCAAAAAAATTTGATTGGCTTCGACTTATAGCCACTGTTCGGTTTCTAAACGCCAATTTGGGATTCGACGGTTTCATGCTCACATTACATGCATGCTTACAGTAGACTGTAGTAGATGGACACTCTTCATCTTAGCAATAAACCCATGCTTCAAATAATCTACGCATTTCTGCCAAGGCGAGGGACCTCTCTTCAACGTCTTAAACACGCCTTAAAAAAATTTACGCGAGCAAATGACAACTTGCCTTGATCATCACGTATTTGAAACGTACCCAGTAACGTCTACTATATGAATAAATCACCACAGCAGAAGCACGCTTGCCAGCACTGCTCAACGATTGGGTCGAAACTTCAACATTTGATGATCGACAAGTCATGCATTACTAGGAATCACGGGGTAATATCGAAAAATAAAATTAATATGAGATTCTAAATAAAAAATATTTCATGAGGTGCACTGTAGAGAAGTATACGAATGCACCAATTAAAACTACGACGCATTGGCAGCCAGAACCGGGATATTTGCAACGCATTGCAATCGTCAAAATCAAATTTCACGGCCAGCGATCATATTTTATCGTTATATATATACACCAATATATACACCCGTCGTGAATATTTTCTGACAAATATTTTTTATCGAACGAATAGTTGACGTCATTGACGTGACTAGTGTGAGAGCCGATTAAGTTGAAATGGTGTCACGTCAACACACGGAAAGAAAAATATCAATAAAACGCAAGAATATTAACGATGAGTATGGAGAGTGTCAATTAAACACTGCGAGGTACTCTGGGTACCCCGGTACTCGTATCAAGGCCAATTTCATTGGATTCTAAAGTGTTGGTACTTGGTACTATAACAATTATCTTGATTCATAGCCAGATCCAGATTATACCAACGTGGTGACAATGTCTACAGTGTGCTCTTTATAGCAATCTAGGGAAAATCCAGCTTTCAGTTATAATTTTCCATTTAGAGCTGTTTATAGAGAATTTTTTGGTCTCGCAATACCAAATAGTAAATACACTGAATACTGAATAGGATGAATTACAAAAAGGTTGCAAAGGTGTAACAATGAATTAAAAAGTCACCTAATTCGCATCAGTGATTCTAGGTGAGTGCATAACTGTTCGCTGATCACTCGCCATACAAGTTTTTGGGTGAGCAATGATTCACTAACCTGATTTTTTCTAAATATACCCTGAATAATCACCATTGTAATATCGCTGAAATTTACCGCGTGCTCTTCTACGATGTTCCCAGCGGTAGTCATTGCGCTAATTTTACCATCAATTTCGGAGAAATGTACATCTACAATTTTCAGTTACGCTGTTAAAATCGCCGTTATTTGTGTCTTCCCTTGTTTTCACTTACAGTTAGATTCGCTGAAATCACCTCGAAAATTATCAGAATCTGTAGTTGCGACTGAATGTGGGCTAGTAACTGATTGGAAATAGGAATGAGCCTTGTTTGTAGGTAGCCAAAATCATAGCTGATCCTCCACGAAATAGAGAATAAAATGAAAGCCATAGTCAAACTGAAACCAAAATTTTTTCTGAGAGAAGAATCAAATGAAAGGTTGGCGGGTTCCAACTTGTATCTGTGGAGATTTTCTTTTTCCACTATTTTTATATGCGTATACAAGTAAGATTACGTGTTTTTAATATATTTTTTACATTCAACGTGCTGCTATTTCGTGAACTGGCCAGGAATACCGCCGCAGACCGGCAGTGAGTCACAACCCACCGTTTGAGAACCACTTGTGTAGAGCCTTTGCATTGTTTATTTGTCCATTTATTTTACTGTGTAAACAAGAATCTCTGTAATTAACTACTGACCTCTGTCACTCTCAGTTCTAAGTAGGGTAGGGTTTCCAAATCTCGCCACTATTTCAATCCCGGGTTTGCGAGATGGATATTTTCACAACATCGCGATCTCGCGAGATATCCCGGATTCTACCTTCTATTTAGCCAGTAACAAGCCGATTATGCGGCTATTCGTCTAGAATAATAAATATTACTTCACTGTAAATGTCTTCTGGGTCATTGTTTAATATTTTTATGTTTAGCCAGTAGTGATATGCGTTGTATTTAACAATCAACGACCATACAACAGGAATTGCCCTATATAGCCAACTAGTCTAATTTGTACAGGGAAATAGGAAGCCGTTGGATCACTATTGACCCCTCATTATGAAGACTGTACGCCAGCCTAGTCTTACTACAAATTCAAATCATTCTTCCACTGGTTCTAAAGTCCAATGTGTTACTAACATCGTACCAAGTATAGCCACTGCTGGCAAAAGATTCTAATCAAGTTGGGTACATTTAGGTAAATAATTCAACATTACTTATCTGACATTTCATCTATTTAACATTCCATATATTTATTTATGGGCTGATCAAAGATCTTTACTAAACTAGCCCAGAATCAACAGTAATTGTTTCTATTACATATTAACCGATGGATATACTGGCATCAGCCAAATGACCTGTCCTGCGCAAGAACAGGGCAAGACTGAATCTTTGTAATTAACTACTGATTTCTACTGATCCCTGTACTGATTTCTGTCTACTTTCTTTACACCTTCATGCCTGAACCAGAAGTGCCAGGCTTACTCCGTGATGAAATGATGTGTTTTTCTTATTTCTCTCATTTGTTTTCATATCTGTTCTCTTGATGGGCAACAATAGCTGAAGAAGCTTCTGTATTGTTTTTATCTGGTCCCGTCACATATCAAGATAATTCTTTGTAATTAATTACTATGTAATCCCCCTTTTGTCAGGCTAGGGCCCCACTGTATTAATAGATGCACCATTCCTCTCTAAAATGGTAGCATTTTTAACTGGTCATATCTGCTCTTTTTATTTATAGGAAACGATAGCTAAGTACTGTTTTTGCTATTCAATTATTTCGTGACAGGTACTTTTACATATATTTGTGATTCATTTATTCAGTAATATAAAGTGATAAGTCAGTAATGTAGTACTTCCTCGTGGTTTCAATTACCTCATGACCAAGAAATTACCAGAGAGCATTACCTCTAATAGAGCATTTACACTGCGATATTTCTTGCTCTAATTTCTGCCTGCAATTTATTGCGCTAAGCATTTACACCAAGATACTTGGGTTTATCGATAACGATAATGCCGGTTGTGACATTTCGTGATCAAATAAAGATGGCCGATACAACTTCGAATTCCAGTGATTCTGATAGTGACATCGAATTAATTGCTGCTGCTGTTATCACAGCCTGCTGCGCTAGATTTTATCGTGGTTTTATGACCGTTTGGATTCGTCTTATCCCGTTGAAATTGCCTACTCTCGGTAAGCGTTGATTACTTTTTCAGTTTTTATGTCGACCGGCTTACGAGCCGCCATTTTGTGGTAGTATTTTTACTGTGCGGACAAACACACTATACATTGACCTGAGTCATGTTTTGAATACTCGTATACCATTGAATAAACGTGCGCAAGAAATTGCACAGAATAGAGCCATAATCTATTACCATATTTCTTGTAACTATTGACAATTTCTTGCAAATATCGACTTGCGCAAGAAATTGCAGCAAGAAATATCGCAGTGTAAACGCCTTATTAGAGATGATAAAGGCATTTTAGCATAATTTAGTCAGTCCTTCAGTACAATGGTTTCCCAACCATAACACATGACTTAAATATTGGTTGCTGGAGCCTAAAAGGCTGGTTGCCTTAAATACTTAATTTTCTAGTAACTAGTAATAGTTCAGCCTATAAAATGATTTGTATGACCTGTTATTTTATACTTTCGAATAGAACTACATTCACCCATCTATTTCTGCAATGACAGTTATATTTTCCTGAATAATGCATTCTGAATTGCATGATATTTTTCTGATAGATGCCCCTCATCTCTGTTGCATTATATCTCAGCAACTTAACTATGGAGACGACCAGTTTAACCCTTAGCACCCTGTTGCCCCTCACATTGTTGTATTGCTACAGTAATGCGATATACACATGTATATACGTCAGTGTGGTCAGGGTTCAAATTTATCAAGCGTCATTTTAGTAGCATAGCATATACTCTTTTTATCAGTCATTTTTTGCAAATAATATCATTTACAATATTCTTGTATCGTTACGCTATTCCTTAGTTACCGTTGATATATGTATGGTCTTAGAACAATAATTACGTTCCGGCAACTTTTGTTACTTTTCCATATGGCATAAAATGTAAGTCATTAAAGTAAAGCCAAGCTGTTATTACTTTGCAATAATCATGTTTAAGAAAGTAGGCTTTAATAGAATGACTCACTGTACATTCAGCAGATCAGTGTATTTCAGTATTCCACTATTGGGTATTTTCAAGAAAAGATGAACATCATAAATATATTTGTGATGAACCTATATTTTGCACATCGAAATATAACATTGCAATTTCGCATGTAAAAAGTAATTCTCCAGACATTAAAATGGCAGTATGAACAGTACCGCGAACCTATTGAAGAAGAAGCATCTATGGAAAGTGCAGAAAAGGAGCATCGCTTTTACTCGATATTAAAAAAGTCAGCAGAAATTTACATGTGTAAAACCCTCCCATCTGGTGAAGTATATTGGTCAGGCCAGCAGTTCTTAATCATTGCTAGCTTTCTTCCAGCTTCCAATTAGGCAACCTTTCTCTTTTCTACCTCAGTCTACCTTTCTTCTTTCAAATAACACGTAACAACGGAGCGAATGCAATTATTCTCATAAAATTTTCATTTTATTCAATGAAAAAGAGGATGCTAACCACAGACTGGTGATGCTAAGTGATAAGTAATAGCCTTTAGTCGACCTCAAATCAGACCGCACATTTAGATGATTCCGGAATTCAACAATGGCAAATACAAGGCTATATCAAAGGTGATTTGGAGTAAGGTGAGTGAAACAATCCTCGAAACATATCATTGTAGGTCACTTCAATCAGAAATATGCTCAGCTTTTCTTTTGAAGTCATCTCCAATTCAATATCGCAACCTGTGCCTCTCTGGAGTTGGGCTACTAATGTCTTGACTATAACCAGATATAAATTCTAATGTGGTTTACTGGACACTTAAAGTTCATTGATCTTCAAAAATTTGGCCAAGTAAGCCTGATAAATATGGAAGTTACTAATTGTTCCAAAATAGTCTTCTTGTTGCTCATGGAACAATACAAGCGCATTAAACATTTCAAGCATGCATTAAAGAATATTTTCTTGGACAGGCATCACAGTAGCCTATTTAACTCGCATAGTAATCAAACTGCATATATTTCCCATGTTGGTTTAACAGTAGAGGGAGGGGGGGGGGCAGAAGTGGCTTCAAAATATTCACCTAAATATTAAAAATTTGAAAAAATTCACCTAATTTTTAGCGAGAAGGAATAAAAATCAGTTCCACTTCTTATAAGATCCTACCAAGACTGGCAGGAAAAAAGCTGTTTCGGATGGAATATCTGAGTCATCAAGTTGCAAGTTCTGCAAAATGGCAAAAACGCTATGATAAACAGCATTTGATATTTATAAAAGTGTCATTATTGAAATCGACATTGCCTCCACCCCTTTGGTCCGATGATGATAGTCCATATGATGATACTCCACAATGTGAAGACAAACACCAGGAGAACTGATACCAAATTCTTAAACAGCGAAGATCTTTGATAAACAGTTTTTCAAAAGATTTTTTATGTGAAGATGTAAATCTGTATTTTTGAATAGAATATTTTTGAAGAATAAATTATATAAATAGCTAAATTATTTCTTCATCTTCTCTAATGAGAACCCCTTCATTAAATCCAAAATACCTCTTCAGAAGATAATGTTTGCCAAATGGCGCAGCTCTATTATAAGTAGTGATGGAGAAGATTTTTAAGCAGAGGTATGAATATAAAGAAGTTACTGCTCATCCTTCACACGATGTTAGCCTGAAGAAATCTGCAACTGAGACCACTCAGGGACAACTGCCAAATGATGAAGATCTATGTTTATGATTTTAGAGGAGTTTTAGGGAAAATGTTTCAACATCACATGAATCGATGGAAGAAGGCTGGATGTTGAATGAAGTGTGATTCAAAATGCCCACCTGGGCATTCGCTCAGATTAGATAAAACGTTATAGATGATCACCTGAAGAAACAGTGTTTATGGGCAGGCTTAGGATCAATTTAATGTATTAGTCTAGGACTAAGTTACGGTACAAGTGTTTCCCTTGACCCGTTATTTTATTATGATGGCCTGATGAATCTCAGGGTCCATGTGAAAGCTTGTCATTGTCAATAAAATCAGTTAGTCTAAAAGTAAGTTCAGATAAAAGATGTGACCCTTGATCTTTATAGCTTATGCCAGTACGTATTTGCAGGGAATGGGAAGTATAAATTATCACTATCAGTGACATCATCAGTAAATTATCACACCATTGGTCTCTTGTTGTTTGTTTTTTGACAAGTTTTTCACTGGTTATATATTACGTATAGTGAAATTTGCTGCTGTTCCAAAGGCAACTCTTTCGTTAAGCATGACTTGTATGCATCAAATCTTGCATTTTTATCAAATCCACCAGGCATGATGACATTCTCTGCAGGTCGTATTGACATTTGTACAGGTGACACTAATCCGTACATTAACAGTGGCAAGTTCCACTTACATTTGCTTGTTATTGCGACATTTCCAGGTGTCATCAATGTTCTTTTACAACGTTGTCACGGGTAACTGTATCGCTTTCACCATGGTCGCCTTACTCGCTGAGGTCAACAGCTTCTTTCTACACTCACGCAAACTCCTCCAGATGCTCAAAATTGGCTTCAACCACTGGCTATATCGCATGACGGCCATTTTAAACATCGCGACTTTCATCATATTCCGTGGTTTGTCACAGTGCAGCGTGACATACGGTATCCTCATGATGTCAAACCGTGTATCGCGCATCCATTACTGTACCGGTTGTGTCTCTGTGTTCATCATGAGCATCATCAACCCAATCCTGTTTTGGCGTGTGCTGCGTAATGACTTTATTCGTCGCTACCCACAGAACGACAAGTCATCGTCTAAGAACAAACCGATGGCAAATGGTTACAACCGAGTTGCCATCGTAAATGGAAACAACAACAACAAGATCAAACTCTACTAACTGCAGTTTTAGATTACCAACCAAGACATGTAAAAAAAATTTTACAACTTTATTTTACTGAGGTATTTTTACTGAGTGTCAAACAGTAGTTAGACGGATGGCATTAGGTACTCAAACGGGTAATGATATTGAAGAACTGTTTAATCTTCTGAAAAATTAAAAATCATTCACTTATACATTTATCACATGTAAATAAGATTAGCCTGAATGTGATAGCACATTTCTCATAACAATTATCGCATAAATATATTTATTAGAGCAGACATGAGGAAACTGATCCTTCACCTTTCAAAAGTGCTACCCACATTTAACATTGACCCTATGTGGTCCACTGACAGTAGCTTATCAAAAATTATTAATCCAAGTAGACCTCTATTTCCTTTATATGACCAGTGAAAAGACAACACGAAAAGACAAGATATGGCAAACACGGCAACTCACACCAATATATTTCCTTTCGTTCCAATCACTACAGAATACCTAATATAAAATTACTGCATTTTCGTTTTTGTCATATGTATATCGCACAATTTTGGTTTATTTTCCTTGGTATTGCCCCACCTGTATTACATTTATCATTTTTCAAGGATTTAACATATATGGGTCGCATTGTATTTTTATATAATTTCTCACCATGCACCTATGCCCTATTTGGTAATTATTAAAATGTTCATCATTTGAAGCCAAAATCTTTCCCTGCACCCATACACCATTAAATAACTCCTCTGATTATATTGTATGATCAAGTTACACTGTGTGGTTATATTATTTATTCCAATGAACCCCATTCACTGTAAAATATTTTAAATGATTTACATTTTTAGTTTTGAATTATATTTTTAACAATATATAATAGTGGTATGTAAATTCACATTTTTTGTAAAAGATTTAGAAAAACAGGGAAAATGGAAGATGATCCACAAGATGGATACAGCGTGAGTTTTACTAAAATTTTATTTGTCTGTTACTATTGACTTCCATTTAGAGAAGGTAGAGGACAGAAAGTTCACTCCCAAGGTCTTGGAGTGATCCACGCAAAAGATAATCACTAAATCAATTCTTAACACATGAAGAAAGTTTTTGGGTGATGGATATTAAATTTGGAGCATGAAAACATTTAGGAGCATAGGTATCATTTTGTTTGGACATAAGTAACATTTTGGAACATGGGCAACATTTTGGAGCATTGGGAACACTTTTAAGCAAAGTCACTGGTTTTTTCCAGAGTGATTTTCTGAAAGTACAGTGAGTCTATGTTTGATGTTCTATCTTTAATAGAATTATTTCAGAGACACGACGCTTTAGTTGCACGTCAGTTAACAGCGTATATTTAGGCACTTTAAGGAGCATAATTAATATAATGATTCTATTACAAAATACGAAATGCCACTAAGAAAGAGGGCAATGCTGTACTAAAATATGTATGACATACACCAAACACCAGCGGTCTATACACTTAAAATGAACGAAGCTAGAAAGTTCTGGAAACTTGTTTTAGTCATTAACAGATTTTATCTTAGCTTTTTCATAGTTAGTAATCGTCATACTTTAGATTAATTGTGTATCTGGCTGTTGGCTTTCACAATTTTGTAAGGGGCAATACATGAAGGTAAACCGTCTCCCCAGACTGGGTGGTTTTCATTACCGAAATTCTCCCTAGCTTGTTTAATTAAAGGCTCACTGTTTCATCTTCCCCATTCTCTGTGCTAGTTTTGTAGGGATTAGACAATGGCTATATCTCAACCTATTGCTGCATCAGTCAAGTAGACTCGAATGGTAGGAGCGCCAGACTCGTAACAGAAACATTGTGAGCTCAAAACCACCCCGTCGGCTTTTCTATGATGACTCTTAGCAAGGAATTCATCCTCCGATTGCTGCAGTACACCCATCTTTAAAATGGGTCGATAGTATCCTTCAGGGGGTGATATGCAAATGTTTAACGTATTGTAAATACTTTTTCCCAGTCCCTTAGAAAGTCCAAATTTTCTTTGTTCAGTCAGGTGGGGTGTCTTTCAACTTTCTCCGGGCTTGTGTTTACAGTGTGTTCCCTCTTCCCCCCTGTTGTAGCTGTGGGCAGTTAGCGTAGTTGTTAGCACATTTGACTTCAAATCCAAAGGTACCTAGATCAATTCCTTCTCTAGCCAGTGGACTTCCTGTGGCGTTTTTCATGCTGAAAATACCTTAAACCCCTTGTGCTGATGGGGGTCTGGGTAGCCCTTGTAGTGTGGTTCTGTTAGGGGTGTTCCCGCTGATGTGGCTATGTTTCAAATGCTCTATGGATGGTCTCCATGTCACTTGCCTCCCCGCTATGTCATCATCCTATTGAAAATAACCATTGACCTGTCATAGACCTAGTGGAATGTGTGACATATGCAGCCCGTCTGTAGACATTTGGAACTGGTGGCATGGGATGCAAGGTCAATTGTCTGCCCAGACTCGGTGGGTTTTTCACACTAGGTGTTTTTCCCCCACCCCTTTTAAGTGAGGCTAATGAAATTGTCGTGTTAACCACATTAATAGGCTAGCTTTGTAGAGGGCCAAGAATGGCCTACGCAACGATCGGTCACCTTGGTAATCAGCCTATAAATACATATATACATTTATACATACCCATCTCAAAAAGAAGTAGACAATTCATATGATCCTCACGGGTGATATGTATTGTCTACGCGCTTAATAATGCGCTGCCATAAACATTCATTGTCACCCACATCCGGGAGCCTAGCTGATACATGTGGACTATAGCCATTGTACTTTAACTTAGATACATTGAAATTTGTTTTCTGATTTTTAACGCTGTCAGTATTGACTAAATTGCGTAGCTTAGATATTGATTCAGGCTGTAGAAAAATGAACTGCAGTTTCTTCATGTCTGGTTTGTGTATAAATCACATAAATTGATTGAAAATGTTGATTAAAACTTGATTTGTCTGTTACATTGACTTTAATTCCATAAATGTTACGTCATTTTGTTTAGGGTATTTATTGTTCTTGATTACATTTGAAACACATAAACTTCAGCAAGACATGATGACTGTCTAGCTATATTGTCTGGTTGCTCTGTTAAGTGCTGTCATTAAACTATACCTGATTGATGCATAGACAATATTTTCAGGGTTTACTAAGGTATACGCCTTCTTTAGTAATCATCATCTCTTTCATTTGTTTTTGTATCGCATTTAGTTTCCCTTGTTGCATTTGCAAACACAGCGAAAAATCTATGCTGTCCTAACATTTGATGTGATGGTAATTAGGATAGCCAATGTGGTTCTATAAATAGCTGGAGAGAAATGCACAGAAAAAACTTATACCTCTGATGGGACCCCATCAGGGGTATAGGTTTTTTCCTGTGCATTTCTCTCCTAACATTTTATGGTATCTCTAAAATATTTCGGAAAAACATTACCATCGTGCATCAGAAGCTGGATTGTGTTTAGTAATGATATTCCTGGCTTTAGCGGAACAAAGTTTACTGACCGTATCTAACTTTGTCTTATAAGACACATGTCATGCATATAGTATAGACCACAGCACTATGGATCTATCCATAATGTATATACAGTAATCTTTACACATCCGATGCCCTATTGTATATAGACCATGTCATGTTTTTGTGACTATACACTCGCTGTAACTTGGCATTTTTTATGTTGTATTAGCCAATGTAAACTGCATGCTTATAGATGCATAGTATTATATTTTTTATACAAATAAATCATGATATTTTTTAAAGGTGGCATACTTTGGTGTGATATTTTGCGTTAAATGTCAATCATACATCTTCAAATGTGAACTATGATAATCAGTTCCACTCAGGTATTAAATTTTGCTTATGACATTGTGAGCCTCCTTTTTGCCTTATTCTTTTCTGATAACCAGGAATTTTTCATTGTGTGTTTATACTTAGTATGTTGTCAATCTTGGATAGCATTCAAGTACATAATACCCAACTATGAAATTTATTGAACAATCAGAAGAAATACATTTATAATCAGAACCATGGGTGAAGGTAGGTTGTATTTCGTGATAGACCATGCTATTTTGAAGCCCATACATATAACTATAGACTATCCATTTATGTTATTAATGAATTTCCATCATGACGATCTCTGCAGGTCCTGTTGACATTTCTACAGGTGACACTAACCCCTACATTAAACGTCACTATTCCCACTTATATTTGGATGCTACTACAACATTTCCAGGTCACAACAATGTTCTTTTACAACATCGTCACGGGTAACTGTATCGCATTCAACATGGTCGCCTTACTTGCCGAGGTCAACAGCTTCTTCCTGCACTCGCGAAAGCTCCTCCAGATGCTCAAAATCGGCTTCAACCATTGGCTGTATCGCGCAACGGCCATTTTAAACATCGTGAGCTTCGCTATATTTCGCGGCTTGTCACTCGGCGGGATCACGTACGGCATCTTCACGATGTCGCATCGCGTGTCGCGCATGTATTACTACACCATCTGCTTCTCCATGTTCATCATGAACATCATCAACCCCATCCTGTTCTGGCGTCTGCTGCGGAACGACTTCATACGTCGCTACCCGGAGGATGACGAGTCACCATCTAAGAACAAACCGATCGCGAATGGGTACAAGCGAGGAGGCGTCGTCAATGGAAACAACAACAAGATCAAGCTCTCCTAACTGCAGTTTTAGATTATCGATCGAATCATGGAGTAATGTACGAGTTTTTAATAGCGTTATTTTAACGGTGTATTTTTACTGTGAGTGTCAAACAAGTACTTGATGGATGCTATTAGATTATGAAACTATACTAGACGATCGTTAACCTTACGAGGTAATGATATGGAAGATCATTTTCTGAAAATTATTAGCTTAAATTCCCCCAAAAAATGCCAATCATGCAGGTATATGTTGTATGTTGGAGAAAAATTCAAAGGTGATTTTAGAGAATATACAAATAGCGTAGTATGTGTGGTATGTATGTATATATGTATGTGTATATAGGTGTACATACGTATAGTTGGTTCAATGTGGCTACAGTTTACATTTTACCGAGAGTGGTGGTTTGCACAATTGAAGCTACCAATAATGATCACGTGATTTTTGCCATTATGCCGCCGTAATGTCAAGCAGATAAATTGCCCATAATACCATAATATTTTTGTGTACGATAACAAGTTGACATAATGTGTTTTTTGTTAAAATAATTACAAAATAAAATAATTTTATTCACAATGTTGAGTGTATAATTGTCTGTTTTCATATTGTTCCTTTTTTCAGGATCATTATTAGCTACCCTGAACTTCTGCTGATTAGACGTCGTCCTTTTCTTATCATCTGACAAAGGGGAAGTAATTTCTGGCGATGTTTGTATTTCTACTTAAAACTCCCGAGTACCACTTGTTGCGGAGCTTTGCAATTTGACAGCTATTATCATTGAGTTTGGTCTCTGTTAGGTTTGTTAAGCTTATCATTATCGGAGAAGATCCAGAAAATGATTCCAGATGAGTGTTTCAGGTCCCTTTGGCTTTTTGTGTTAATAACTGAATGAATGTTTTGAGGCTAGTTTGGCCTGTTGTTTTAAGATCCGAATGAGTGTTTTGAGTGAGAGTACACACAACATATATCACTTGGGTTGTCTGCATACACTTCTAAAATACAGCAATACTTCTAATGATACAGTAAACTGTAAGAGTACACATAAAAATTATCACCTTGGTTGTCTGCAAACACTTCTAAAATACAGTTATACTTCTAATGAGACAGTAAACTGTAAGAGTACACATAAAAATTATCACCTTGGTTGTTTGCAAACACTTATAAAATACAGTTATACTTCTAATGAGACAGTAAACTGTAAGAGTACACATAAAAATTATCACGTTGGTTGTCTGGAAACACTTCTGAAATAATAGTGGAATGTCTAATGATAGAGTCAGCTGTAACAGTAAACACAACAATTAATTATCACTTGGGTTGTTTGCAAACATTTCTAGAATAATAGCGGCATTTTAACTTTCTTTTTACAAAAAGGTTGTTTTCACATAAGCTACAACAGATGTACCTTATTTGACTGTGACTTGTGCTTCAAGAGCAGAAAACTGAGGGAAAGCTAATGCCCAAGGTCACTTAGAAATTCATGCAGAAGACAGTAAAGAGATAGATTTTTAGGACTATAGGGAAACCTTTTGGGAAACCACGTGCAAGACAATGACCAAGGCTATATTCTATTGTGGTAATACATTTCATTGCCTTAAACTATGTTTGCCCATGGGAGTCTGGGTAAACTTAGTGTGATTATGCAACGGCATCTACCTGCTAACGTGGCTATGTTTCGCATGTGAATGTAGTGGAACCACCTGTTCGCTACCTCGTCATTCTGTGGGACATGGTTTCTGATCGCAGATTTAGTAGAGGAATACTTGCGTGTGTGGTCTCTTGGAATATTGGTACTCGGAACCCTATAAATGAGCGAAGGTCGAGTGTTATGCCCAGATTTGGTTTTTATGGTAAATGAAATTAAACTGTTTATCAAGATAAACACATGGTATAAGCTAGTTCTGTACTTTGCCAATGTTGACATCAACAATATGTGGATTCCATCCAATTGTTACTTACTAAACAACCTGTCTGGCCACATGTATCCGTGTAACAATGCATCAAGCTGCAGGCTGAACTAAGGAATATCGGCTGTAGTCTCACATGTCGGATTTAGAGTGGATGGAAATGTGTATTAACCCGTAGCACTCTGTTGTCGCATAATTGTATTGCTATTGTTATGTGATGTTCAGATGTCAGTGTGGTAAGGGTTAAAACTTCATTTATCTGTGTCATAGACTTTGAAATATCCATAAATGTTAAGTCAAATTTTGTTTAGATTATCTATTGTTCTTAAATAGATTTGAAAGATGCATAAAGTTCAGCCAAACCTGATGACTCTCTCTAGCTATTTTGTCTGCATATTTTGTTCGATGTATTCTCGAGATGTGTCATTATGAGAGGAGTCACAATACCGTCACCATGTCGATCTCCGTTTGTCATTTCGCAAGCCATCAAACTATACACTACAGATTTAGCTGGAGGAAACCATAGTGTATGATGCAATAGACAAGATTGGTATTTGAAATTTGTTGTACTGTATAGCATTATAGCTTACTTCCCCGCTATTGCGAACACAGCGTAACATCGATTTGGTCACGTTTGATGGTGGTGGTGTGCATCCAAAACTGGATTAATGTTGGAAGTATTAACTCTAAATTTTTTTATATCATCAATTTTATGTATATAGTTTAGACAACAGCACTAAAGATGTATATAGTACGTATATCAACATGTATGTGAACCTACTATATATATATAATTATCACGGTACGTCATGGTTTTGTGGTTACACTAAACCTATTACTTAAAAGTTTATGCTTCGCCTGCCAATGTAAACTGCGTGCTTATAGATGCATAGTATTATACTTTTTATACAAATAATGATATTTTTTAAAGGTGGCATATTTTTGTCTGATATTTTGCGATAAATGTTATTCGTGCATCTGTAAATGTAACTGGTTATTATCATTTTTTCACTCTGCTGTTACGTTTTGCTGATCGCCTGATGAGCCCCTTTTTTCTACATTATTCTTGTGATTTTCGTTTATATATGCTTGAGTAGGCATCTCATCGACATCTTGTGGAATTCAAGGACATTGTGTCCACCACAATTGTCACAAATACAAATACAACAAATTACATAGTCTGAATCACAGGAAGCAGGTAGGCTCGATTTTGTGACAATACTGGTGCCGTGCTATTTTGAAGCCTGTACATATACAACTATAGACTGTACAGTTACATTTACAATGTTGAATAATGCTCTATTATTAAATATTCCTAATTTTGCCAGTTCAACTAAAATGTCAACGAGTTTTTAATCATGAATATTCCTGTTTGGATATTATTTTAAATGTTGTTGAACTTGATCAATCAAAATAATGAGATAAACGCTTATATATATATATACATGTATATAGTACATATAAGCAAATGCAGGCAATAAATTATGACTATGTTCCGAAATATATCCATTTCATCTAGTATTTGCAGTAATCTATAATTACTGGCATGTGGTATATTTTGCTGTCTTTATTCGAGCAATTTCAATTCGGTACTCTTGACATTAATATTGATGCGAGCCTTTATAATGGATCACGCTTTTCACACATCGACCGCAGCTGACAAGTACACCTGTACGCACTAATTAATGTACAGTGTTAATAGTATACTCACTCCAACTAAATAAAAACATTCTACTGTTGTATATGGCACATATCGTATCACTCTGTATTATTACACCAGTAGATGTTTTTTACCAGGACTATAAACTATAATGGACCTGGATTTATCAAATAAAATGAATTATCTCAAAGAATAAACTTAGCAATTAGGGGGAGCAGTTAGTAGAGTGGTAGGACTCTTGTTGCGGGTATTGTATCTACGCTGAATATAGCCTCCATGAAACAGTAATTGTTAACCGCATCTAATAACCTTAGCCGATATTCACAGTCTAGAAATGTTTTACCTTTTAATACATATATTGCTATCCAATACCAAAAATTATCCGATGGAATATTTATTTTCACTTGTCACAAGTATTTTATGTAGTACTATATTTTTCACTTTCCTGTAGGTGTGACTTAAGCTGAAGGCATACGGATTATTTTATTGATTCAACTATACTAAATATTAGTAAAATTATATGTACTGACATAATAAATCATACATGCAATAGAGAACGGTGAAATTTTATTGATAATCACTAGTGTATGCACGGTGCCTCCATCAAGACATTGTCTTTCATCATTACATTTATGGGGGTAGCCAGTGTGATTGTATAAGTAACTAAATAGAAATTCACAGAACAAACCTTGCCTCTGGTGGGACCTGAGCTCATGACCTCTAGATAACCAGTCTTCTGGCGTTCTATCAACTGAACTACAGGGACAGACTCTACATTTAGGTATTTAACACCCTTTTAAGAACACAGTGGCATTCAAAGTCTGTTGGTGGACCACCAGAAGCCGGGTTTGTTAATTATGTCCAGTCTCTTACCATGGGCTTTACGTAGGAATGTGTTTATTATAGGAACGTGTTTATTACCACAGTCTATAATAGTGTAATAGTAACATTGTACATGGAAATGCTCTATGTAACAAATTGTGGCAAATTAAAAAAATGATTGAGTGTCATCCTTAAACCTGTTGGTTGTATCTACTAGTATTATTCATATATTTTCTTGCGGACTTAATGAAACATTTTTATTGATATTGATTTATGTACCTCACTAACTAGTGGATTTTTTTCTTTCAATCCCGGTGGATTTGCAAAATCATGAACATACCAATGTTATTGTTAATTGTAGGCTGACCCGCTTTGTATATATCGCATGACAGAGACACCAGGTCATGACATGACAGCATATTTATTGCTGGCAACAGTCAGAGGCTATTTATGCATTTTTGCATGTACTAGGAGTTAAATTATTTACATCAGCTATCTTCGCTTCTATTCACACCAGTCCGTATACGTTCTACAGTTATTGAGGCAACCTAAATGTATTCACATATGACTTCCAATCATATGTAATCAGTCAACCATTGTTGAATGTCTCTGATTATTGCCAGACAATTGCTATTATAACCACGTATGATTATTTCTTGTATCTTGACCAAAGAATATTCCTCACAGACTTGGACCGTGAGCCGTCCCATCATAGATGCTCCCACCTGTTATCCTACTTCGCAGCAGCATAGCCCAATTCTCACACCCACCTTACCCCTCCTAATGGGGCCCATAATTCACGCTAAATAAGCAAATTACCATTAAAATAATCCGTAGAAAACTAATGGTAATTGTAGACACTGCTTTTAATGATGTAAAGAATGCTAAACAGTTAGACTGATCCTATATGTTTCATACGGTATGATTTAAAACAAAAAAATTAACAGGCATACGTATTACATGGATATATATATATATATGGTCTGATGATTGTATACCATTACTTTGGTATTTATGTTTGTATATTGCATGTATATTCACATACAATTGTGTAATTTCCTAGATTAACTCTTACTGTTCTTATTGATATTAAAAGCCATGAGTTGACGGTTAATTTTGGTTGGTAATTCGGTGACTGTGATCGAAGCTCTTCTTGTATTTCTGATATACATGTTATACAACAAAAACAAGCAGATCATACTATAGCCCAAAATGTCCTGTCTTAGTCCATAAGTCAGAAACATGATATACAATCCCAAGTACAGTATGATTAGAACATTCAATAAATAGTAATAATATAAGGATTTTACCAACATAGAAATTAAGTTCATATTAGGTATGCGGTAGAAATTATGCAGGATTTGTGATATGAAACTCATGTATTAGGATGTCATTCGGTGTTTTCTATGTTAAAATTGGGACAATATGTTAATTTTCTCTCAAATTGTTAACTGCAGTATGCCATGTTCATTTGTGTCTGTGGACATCCCTGCGTTTTAAAATAAAATCGAGTGCGTGATTTCAGTTGCTGGGATTGATTTATTGAGAGCCAAAGTTGTATGAACTGAATTTATATACAATTGCGCTTTAAAATGTTTGAATTTCATTCGTCATGAATACAATTTCTGTAAATATCAGTAAATTGAATTTGTGTACGGCTAATGATTTTATAGCACTTTTGTAACGAAAGATTTTTTATGCTTGAAATATAGCTATTAGTAGCAAAAGATCCACATGGAGCAAATTCAAGAGACAAGGACCCGCAAAACGAAAACAACGCATATAGGTTGTGGCCAGGCGGCACTTTTCAACCGCGAAAGACTGAGACGCGGACCTGAGAAACGAGAGGGCACGTAACTAGAAACCATGTCATTGATGTACGCAGAGCCGGAGAGGTGCATGGCTTTCTGAACCAAAGTCAGCACCTTGTACATGATCTTCTGCGATACAAGCAGCCAGTGTAAATTAACCAGGCTAGAGGAAATTTTGAAAACGGGTAGATCACACGAGTTGCTGTGTTCTGAACTAACTGTAATTGATGGTAAGATAGGAGGGGACAGCCGGCGGTAAGGAATTACAGTAGTCAGGACGAGTTACATTCAACGAGCAACCGATGGTTACAGCAGTATTCTGGGAATGTACGGTCTGATGCGTCTAATATATCACAGCTGGTTCAAACAGGAGCAACATACGGAATCAACATGGTCATTAAGAGAGAGGTTCTTGTCAAAGATGACACCAAGATTTCTGGCCGCATCAGATGAGACGAGAGATTTAGCCTGAAGTGAGTGAAACCGAAAAGTGTGGGTTACACTGCTTGCGAGAAATCATTGAAAACTCCCCTTTGTCTTTCATTTTCAAAAGATTTTGCCCGACAGACAGTCACTAACAGTCGAGGCGTCAGCACTGTTATGGGGGGGGGTATAAATCTTACAATCGTCCGCATAAAGACGAAAATCGACGCTGCTCTTACGAAGTCCGTCGCCTAACAGCGCAATAGAGTAAAGGGAAGCGGACTCGAAAGAGAACCTTGTGGGACGCCACAGTCAAGAGGCCTTAGGCCAGACCGATGCTCCCCAACAACAGCGTACAGATGCCTCCCTGACATATAATTTAAGCCATTCTAACACCTGGCCTTAGATACCATGGCGCTGTTGTAGACCACACAGCAAAATATTGCGGTCTATGCCCTATGGAATGGAAGGCCGCTCTTAAGGTCTAACAGAACAAGAACAAATGATGTTGACGGTTGATCAAGAAACGCATGGATATCAGAAGCCACACGCAATAATGCAAACTCGGTAATGTGTTGAATACGATAGGCGGACTTGAAAGGTTCAAGCAGAGAGTTACTGGCAAGATAATCCATAATCTGGGTGAAAACAGCTCCCTCGGTTAGTTTTGAGATGCGTGTGGACATCGAAACAGATCTATGGTTCTTGAGAATCTGAACATCGAAAGTAGCCTTTTTCAGCAACGGTCGAACGATTGCACTCTTCCAGATTGAAGAACAAGAACGAGCGACGCATTGATAATGACCGTAATGAATGGAGCAAATGTGAGCAGCGCTAAGCAACCATTCAGGGATCGGATCAGACGTGTTCGATTTACAACGACAGATAAATGATGTGATATCGTCAGGACTGACATGAAAGACGAGACACGACTCGTTTCAATACAATCAATTGATAGATACTATCAACTTCAGTGGAATTTACTGCTTTGTGAATCTTTTTGAGGTTACGATGTATCTGCAGAGATCACGTCTGCCTATGGAGTTTCATTCATCTGCATTTAGAAAAGGTCCTCGGATCATTAGGTGATTTAGTGCTAGAATGCTGCATCGGTCTATATAGCAGTCCACGATCTCTCCCATGCCCCGCTGTCCGCAGATGGGAGAGTCGGTTATGCCTGGTTAGAATTTCTAAAATAAGGCGTAACCATTTCAGCTACTGGCCATGGGCCAGCTATGGGCCAGTGATCGTCATTTTGCTTGCCCGCTGCAACGTGGACCGTACAGCCAGCAAAAGATCCGCGTGAAATATAGACAACAAAATCCTTGTACACTCCCGGGCAAAAAAATGAGCTTTTACATTTTTATCACACAGGCTATTGCGAATATTATTTAGAAAAGTGATTATGTATCACAAATCTCCTGAACATAGCATCATTATTTAGTGTTTCCTACATTTTCATTACCACGTATGGACTTGTCACAGATCAATATGTACCAAAACTAATATTGCACGATTTTATATTCATGTAATATACTCAACTTGTAATGTTAAAATGGTCTGATCGTACATGAAACAGGTATTATTATTACTATTATTACTGAAAATTTATATTTGAGTCTTATGTAGGGCAAGCTGACCAGTCATATGTAAGCCTACCAGTTATTGGGACAAGCCCATGTGTCATGATAGCTTGCGTTTATAAAATTCAGTATATTGCATGCAATTTCACGTTGCTGTTGACTTTGAGGCATTGTATTGCTAGTAGTTTGGCAACATGTCTCCTAAGAGTGTCAATATTCATGTTTCTGTTGAAGTAAAGAGCTGCATTGTCGGTCTTCGTCAAGCAGGAAAGTCTCATCCCGCTATTCAAAAGCTTGTTAAGTCTGAAAATATCATCGCTCGGGAAGGTCAAAGGTTTCATGTGATCGTGATGACGGGAGATTAAATTTGACCGTTTTCAAGCATCGTAAAACGACTTTGACAACACTGTTTCAAGAGTTTATAAATTCTGAAGGCAAGCGGATTTCCGGGAGGACAGTTTCAAGAAGGCTCAGAGAAGTTAATTTTACATCAAAACGCTGTGCAAAAAACCATTGTTGTCCAAGAAGGATGTAATAGACAGACATTTGTGTCACATTATGGTCATCGTGATAGTCGTTTGAGCGAAGTTTGTGGAGTGATGAGTCACCTTTTGAATTATGTACTGATGCTCCAGAAAGGTGTCTTCTAAAGCCTAACGAAGGATTCAACCCAGAGTGTAGAAGTATCGTGGAGGAGGAATCATGGTCTGGGGTGTTTTCTTTGCAGCAGGTGTTGGTTAGCTCGCGCGATGTCAGAAATCTCACAAGGAATACTAGAATATCTTGCGCAAGGGACTCCTTCTGAGCTTGGATAAAGTTGTGCCTAGGAGGCAGGAAGCGATATTTCTGCAAGACAATGCGCCTGCGCACACAGCGAAATCCACAAATTTATGGTTTGAGCGGCATGTTTTGGCCTGGCCAATCACCCAATCTGAACTCTATAGAAAACATTTGGAGTATAATAAAGAGTAAGTTGGTCGGGGGAAAGTTTATTCGTTCGGATAAAATGTGGCAAACTTGGAAAACATCATTGGAAAACATCGACATTCCTCAATGCTCACGTTTGTCTGACAGCATGGCCAGGACAATCGCGTGTTTGAAGAAAACCAAGGACAAGGATATTCCATACTGAGAAAATGGACACTACAGTATGTTTTAACAATGAAAAGCATGGTCCATGACAGTTGCTAATGTATACGGACCAACACAGGTACGCATGACGAACAACACACAAGAACGTGACGTGTTTTGTGAACGCAGCGTTTTACGCAAGTACAAAAATGACAGCTACTTCTTCGCACAGGGCCTAGTACTGGGGACATTGTATGATGCCAGCGGTGGCTGGCTGCCAGTTTCCGTGGTATAGAGAAGAGTTGCACATACTGGGGGTTGATTTGTTACGCGCGTTTGATACAAGTCAACGCGACAAACTTCTCGGCGTTCTTGAGCCAATCCTGAATTGTGATGAAATGAGAATAACGTGAGTATTGCTTAGTGAGGGCGCCCACGGCGACGAAGACGACTTTATTCCTATTTCTACGCATTTCATATTAATAGTAATAACAACATAAACCAGTAGCGGTAATTAGGATAGCCAATGTGGTTCTATAAATAGCTGGAGAGAAATGCACAGGAAAAAACCTAGGTGCTCTACCAACTGAGCTACAGTAGCTCAGTTGGTAGAGCACCAGACCGGTTATCTGGGGGTCGTGGGTTCGCGTCCCATGAGGGGTATAGGTTTTTTCCTGTGCATTTCTCTCCAACATAAACCAGATTATTGAGCCTAATTTTTATGTAACGTATTCTTCCTCCATGGGTATTAACGCTTCCACGACCGAAGCGTAACTTAAATGAGCGTTCAACGCCTTCAACCGAGCCTAGTTTGCTTTTCGTTTTACAAATGATTACGTTTATATTGGATGATTTCCAAGGTGGAATACTTAGCAAGAAAAACAACAATCGACGCAAGGTTGAGATAATAAAAAGATTCTTTGTTTATATTACACATTTATTTTTGAAATAAAATTATTGAGTCGCCAAAAAATTAGCCAAACTTGTTTTTATAATTTGGCTTTTTTTGGCGAAAATAATGACGGTAGAGCGAACCTTGGTACCGATTAAGTATTTGTATCATAATATATAAAGTTGTATGAAAATGCAAATTCTCGGTTTTTTTGCCCTGGAGTGTCCATTACACCATTTCACGCTTATAAGTGTATAAAAACATTAATACTATATATTTAATAAATATATTATATATTTCTAAAATATAAATATTTCATAAATATGAAAGGCACGGGAACGTTTTGAGTGAAGGGCACATTAACGAAAATAACCGAAAATTGTGATATAACATAACTGTTATTGATTACTTTTTCATTACTGGTTCACTACATACAGGGTTTTGGGAATATAAATATGCATATAATTAATGAATTAATATATCAATTCTTTTTTTTATTTCAGCATAAAATTGTCCCCGTCGGTAACCTGACATGGACGAAATAAGTAAATGTGCAAAGGTTTGTATTAATTTTTAAATGGTAACATTACGAGTGACGTGACATCACGAACGGCCATATCTCGATCACTGCATTTGTACGAACGCATTGCAATTTTACGTCAGAAGATCTGAATAGGGGGATAGGCATGATCGAGGCCGGCATGTCCCAGCGACATGTGGCTCAGGAGTTGGGTGTGTCACAAAGTGTCATCGCCCGTGCTTCGAATCTCTATCAGGCTACTGGTACACCCAACAGACGATATGGTACAGGACCCTACAGAGTCCCGATACATCACCCTCTCCGCTGTAAGAAACCGCACGTCCACACCTAAAATTGTGCGGAGAAACCTGAGAGATGCCTCAGGAGTTCGATTATCCACCCATATCATCAGGAATGGGCTCCATGCATCGGGATTGAGGGCTCGCCGACCAGCTATACGCATCGCACTCACTCCACAGCACAGACAACATCGATATGACTGGTGTCGAGAACATGTCACCTGTACCCAAGCCCAGTGGAGTACTTTACTCTTCACAGATGAGTCCAGGTTCTGTCTAGACTTCACTGATGGTCGTGTTCAGGTGTGGAGAAGGCTGAATGAGCGATATTCCGATGCTACAATTGTTTAACATGACCAATATGGCGGCGGCTCTGTCATAGTCTGGGGTGGCACTACCACATGTTGTACAAACCTCCTTGCGATGGAAAACGGCACGCTAACTGGTGTCAGATACCATGACAGATATCCTCGATGTGTTTGTGAGACCATTGGCTGTTTATATTGGTCCAGACTTTGTTCTGATGGATGATACTGCCCATCCTCATCGTGCCATCATCGTAAATGAGTACCTTAGGGATGACGGAATCAACAGAGTAGACTGGCCAGCTCGCTCACCTTATCTCAATACCATTGAGCATACATGAGACATGCTGCGGGCTGCCATCTTTGTCTGCACTGATCAATCTGGCACGCTGCAACAGCTCAGGGATGCGCTATTGGACTGATGGACCAATATCCCACAACAGAACCTGCGTCACCTAGTCGAACGTATGCATAGCCGATGTCAAGCAGTAATGTTGCTGGCGGTAGAGGAGGTCGCAAATATATATGGGTGATCTTTAATAAGAAGTTTTGAGTAGTATTTGACACTTTGATGGCACCAATGATGATTAAGATGAAAATAATATAATTGGGTTTTTTTAGTGTTTCTCAGATATTGTAGAATATATTATAGATGAAGATATATAAAACATTTTAATATCGATTCCTTACTAATTGAACAAGTATATAGTAACTAGAATTGCCTGTAATTCAAATAATAAGTAAAATATTAGGAAAAGGAATTTATTAATTCGTCGGATTAAGGTAAAAAAAAACATTGTGAGAATAGGTGTGTTTTTAAGTTTGAAAGCCTCAAGATTGGAGATGGTTCTGAGGTCAGATGGGAGTTTGTTCGAGAGTGTCGCAGCAGCAAAGAAGAATTCTTGTCAATTCTCGAAGTAATAAAGGCATGGATGAGTATATGTAAGAAGGAATGTGAGAGATTAGCCACAGAGCAGATATTTCTAAGATGGAAATATGATGGTTTGAGTAATTTATTGACTTAAACATTGAATGACAGGTGCCGATCGAAAACAACTCCCAAGATTCTTTGCGTGGTCAGATGGTTGAATTGATGGTTGATGGTTGATGGTTGATACCATAGAATTGTACATAAATGTGGAGATTAATGAGATTTGGGTGAAATAAGTAGAATTTAAGTTTTGATGGGGTAGAGTTTTAATTTGTTGAGTGATAACCAGTTACAGATGTCCTGCTGACAGTTTTCCAGTTGGGACATGTCGAGGTTGACAGGGAGCCAATTCTGATTATCGTCGGCATAAAAGTGAAATTTGACGTAATACTGTGAGAGAATTTCATACAATGGTTTGGTGTAACAGGGGAATGATAAAGGGCCGCATACACTACCTTGGGGACACCGAAAGTGAATGCATGTTTCCTGGATGTAGTATTGTGGGTCTGTAACTGGAAAGTTCGATTAGTAATAAATGTACCGATCAACTGCAATGCAGAATCTGTCAGGCCAACTTATGGCTGAGTTAAACTGAGCCATCAGGGTTTAGTGTTTAGACCAAATATACAATGGGAATTAGGCATGACAGGGATAAGCTATTTCTGCCAATCCTTTGATCTTTTTTGTAATATATTATTTTATTAATATTAATACGATAATGTTGCATTATATGTGATTTACTGTATGCATACGGTATTGTAACAATCATAGTAAGAAATGTGATTTCACTGAATACCTCAATAACTGGCATTACAGATCCTAGTTATAGATTCAATGTTAACATGGATCATCATGCCTGCAAAATTTCTAAATCATAATCTGTTGGTGTCATTCCATTTGATGTCATCGCTCGATGCTAATTGGCACTAGATACATGTCATCATTCAGTACATGTCATCATTTGGTAGATGTCATTACTCAATACATGTCACTACTTGATGGATGCATATTTCTTGCAGATCATTTTTCCCTTTCGCTGGCAGTGTCCCTACATACCCCTTTGTCCCATCGGACTTGCCGGTGTTCTCAATGCCCCCTGTCCTTTTATCGTTGGTATGAATGACTCATCTTATTTTTTTAATCAAAAATACATTCTTGGCTCTATATTTTTTGTATGAGAATGTAGTGATATAGTGTACCGACACATTTTTCGCCAAGTTTTGGCATTATAAAGGAAAAGTTATTTTCCCGTACATCTTTACATGTCCCTCTACCTTTGATACTAAAATGATTTAGTAATCAGCAAGTTGTAGGTAACATACTCTTATTGTGATTTCTGTATAAGATTGCAACATACTGTCATGGTGATTTCTGTATAAGATTGCAACATACTGTCATGGTGATTTCTGAATAAGATTGCAACATACTGTCATGGCGATTTCTGTATAAGATTGCAACATACTGTCATGGCGATTTCTGTATAAGATTGCAACATACAGTCATGGTGATTTCTGTATAAGATTGCAACATACTGTCATGGTGATTTCTCTATCGGATTACTCAGCTATTGTGGCTGTATTGTCTAAATGTTTCCAATTTTATTCTTATAGGAATTTTTCATCAAACTTTTCTGCTAGTATTTTACATACATCTGCACTTTTGTTGAGTTATATTACAACTTTTAGTACATCTGTGTCATTAGTTTCAATATTAATACAAATTTCACATCATGATGACCGCAGGCATAGATTCGCGGTACTTTGACCTGTATGACCCACCGTCTGATGTCATCTGTATTGACCTTGACACAAACACTGTCTGGCTGTAAGTCGATACACGAGGGGTGTTCAGAAAGTCATAATAACTATGAAATTATGTAATTAGAAAGTATTCGGCATGCTTGTGTAACACATCCAATTTCTAAATGACATGCATATATGTAATAGTTAAATATTGTCACATTTTACAGCATCATACATGTGGCTTTTTGGATTTTTTTAAGTTTGTGAAAATAAAGAATTACACTTTTAAGTATGCATCATGAAAATGAACAACTTGATACTCATGTATACATTCAGTCAGAAATACATGGCTATGTTTCAATAAAAAAATTTTTAGAAAAAATAAGTCAATGAATAGAAAATCTCATAAATTTTCCTTAATGTGGTCATTTACCAAATTTATATATTTTATTTTTGCCATACTTTCCGAAACCGCCTTTTTTGATGCTCATTCATGAAAGTAGCCTCTTCTTATGTCCAAAAATATTTAAATGGAAATTCATCCTTTTGTATCTTTTGATATCTATGCTCTATATTTACAAACCAACCTTTTAGTGCTATTAATTTGTAATTTGACAATCTTAGGTCGTTAGGATAAACTGGTATTTTACCAACATCAGTTGACATTAATAGTTTTATATATCACAGGATGACATAGAAATGTTTATAATACACAATACACATTAACATTGCATTGTAATAGTTACCATCCCTTTTCTTTTGGGCTTTCAGCCCGGACGAGAAGAAACACCTTAGTTGGAAAAGCTTGCCAAAGGCTCCCCTGTTGAGGTTGGCTTTCATCGGGGCGACGTTGGAGAGGAACTGAAGTTCCTCCCAATCAGCCGACGACGAGA